>RBVU03000096.1:0-24771 GCA_004115045.4 Sinella curviseta
GTAGCGTAGTGTAGTAGTAGTAAAAAAATGTGTATAATGTAGCCTTCTTGTAGCATTGTATGTACATTTCATGAAATATTGTTAGGTTAGTAAAAATTAATTAATCGTAATTATTGTAATTTTTACAATAGCGCTTAGCAAATTGGTGAGAAGACGTATTAGATATAGGTGAATAATTGTGCAAAAAACCAGAATTCTAAACTATCTCGCAGAAAGTTAAAATTAGCATCAAAGTCCAAATTGTACGTAGTGAAGCCTAGAAACCCATAGGATAAGTCACCGGGGCAATGTGAGATAGTCGCTAAGGAAAAGTCGTTGTTTATTTGTTATTCGAAAAGTTACGTCGGCGAAGTCAGAAAGCAAGGTCAAAGGGCAAGGAGTATAAAAGGAGAGCCGCACGCAACGTCAGTGTTCCACTTTCTGCCAAATTTTAGTTAGAATCTCAACCTTTATGTTTACTGTTGTTGATGTTGAATAAAAGCGTTCAAAAATAGTCTCATGATTTTAGCGTGCATTTTACTTGTAAAATAAGCTAACATCTTTAACGGTCACCACCACCATCAGCATTACACCAAATCTGAACCCCGTAATTACATGGTCCTTCGAGCTTCACTAGAATTAGTCCTTTGGAAAAATAGTTCAGGTTTTTAGTAAAATCGTGTAATGCCTGTGACCACAAGAAAAATGGCCACCAATCAAGTCACAGTCGAGAGTGGAGAAAACGTAGGAACAGTGGGACATTTGAGACCAGAGGCAGTGGATCAAGTTCCGGATGGAAACAGGTCGGTGTTAGATCAGGCGGAACCCAATCGCGCTTTTCATCGGAATCCCAGTCTTCCGGTTTTGGATCAAATGTCGGACATGCCTCCAGTCAGTACCGGAAGCATAGTCTCTGGACACTCTCGCTCAAGTAGATCATCAAAATCTTCAAGATCATCTAACAGAAGGAGGCTAAAGGCAGAAGAAGAACTGGCGCAAGTCAGGGAACAAGCTCGAAAGCGTGATGAGCAACTTCGAGCAGAAGAAATGGAACTAAAACGGCAAGCAGATAAAGAACGGTTAGCTGAAATGGAAAAGCTAATTATGCTGCGTGCCGAAGTAGAAAGTGATGAAGAAGAAGTTGACAGCATGTCAAACGTAATTGAAATTCCGCGGACGAAGCCAGACGTGGCGAATTGGGTGGCACAAACAACGGAAATCGCAGACAAACCAGGGGATAGCCATCATCAGGTGCATTTAACACGGCCGTTTAATGATTCAAATGCATCCCATCCTCGGCTTGGACACGCAACTCAGACAACCCAATCCGACAGGGACAACAATTACGGGAGAAATGCCGAAGACGACACCTTCAGCAAGATGGCGCATTGTTTTGCCAGCGCCATGCAGAACGTGATCCAGACAACCCGTCCGAACGAAGAATTGAAGACATTCGCGGCGAGGCAGACTGGAGGAAAGTATCTTCCGGAATTCCATGGAGAGCCGGAAGAATGGCCTACTTTCATTAGGCAATTTGAGTCGTCCACGAAGTTGTGTGGATACTCAAACGAAGAAAATATTTTCAGGCTGCAGCGAAGCCTGAAAGGAAAAGCCAAGGAATCTGTAGCATCCATGTTATCGTCAGCATGTCATTTGGACGAAATATTGGATGTTTTGAGAAGAAGATTTGGACGCCCGGACATCATCATCAAGAAAATGATGGAAAAGGCGAGGAACGCACCGACACCACAGGAGGGGGACTTCCAAGGACTTGTGGATTTCTCCATTGTGGTGAAGAACTTCTGTGTGACAGCACAAGCTCTAAAATTACCTCTCTATCTGAACAATCCGCAAATCATGGAAGAATTTAGAAGAAAATTGCCATCTCACCTGCAGTTGGAATGGGGAAGGCATTTAGCAAGAATCAGAAGAGAGGTGGATTTAATGGATTTTTGTGAATTTTTGGATGATGTTTCTTCTGGAGCTGAATTGGTGTGTGATGTGACCAGTCACCCGAACAAACGTCAAAAAAATCGGGATCAATGCTTCGTGATCTCAAACCTTGGATGCATGCTGAAGTGCAAGGAAGCTCATTCATTATCTGGATGTCAGAAATTCCGGAAAATGAAGACAGATGAGCGTTGGGAATGTGTAAAGAAATTACACGTATGCTTCGTTTGCTTGGAAAAGGGACACCGAATTGAAACGTGCCCAAAACCGATCCCATGTGAAATAGATGGATGTACGAGAAGTCATCACAAGTTGTTGCATTATCCTGGAAGAAAGAGGCAAGATGAAAATGGCAATAAAGATGGTGATAATCAACAGCAGAAACCAACAGGCAGTAACGATGGAGATGGTCAACAGCAGAAATCAAAACCGAAGTTCGCAGGTGTTGTCTCACAAAGTCAAACGCCAGTCGGAGACGTTTTAATGAAGATAGCTCCAGTCCAGTTGGTCGGTCTCTTAGGCTCAGTCATCGTTAACGCTTTCCTTGACGATGGCTCATCATGTACCCTTTTGGACGAAGAAATCGCCAAACGCCTGGGGATCGATGGAGAGCGCAACCCGTTGCACCTCAACTGGCTGGGGGGAAAGAGTGAGGATGACAACTCGTCTCAGATTGTGTCACTGCGTATTCGAGGAATCGATGAACCTGAAGAATTTGTGTTGACCAATGTGCGAACGAAGAAGAATTTGAATCTTCCCGTCAAACCCCTGTCGGATTACAAGAATGCCAGGAAATGGACGCATTTGGAGTCCGTTCCGTTTCCGGAAGTACTGCCTCAGAAGCCTGTCATAATCATTGGTGGAGATCATAGCCATCTCATGTTGCCCCGAAAGGCGTGTGAAGGACCCTCTTCCGCACCTATTGCTATTTGGACTTACCTGGGATGGGTGATACATGGACCAAGTGGGAAAATCCCGACGCTAAAGGCTGGACACTTGTCCATGATCAATGTGGAAGGCCTGGACCCTGATCAAGCGTTACATGACTTGGTCAAGGAACAATTTCGTTTGGAATCTTTAGGCGTGGTGAATTGTCCGAAATTGCCACAATCCAAAGAAAATGAACGCGCTGATGCTTTGATGGAGAAGAAATCTCAACGAACCGATGACCGCTGGGAAACATGTATGCTCTGGAAAACTCTTGAGAAGCAAATGGACAAGGATGATTCCTTTGCCTCAATGTACTGCGGAAAAATTGAAGAATATTTGAACAAAGGATTTTGTCACAAGTTGACCCCTGAAGAAGCTTCCGTGGAGAATGACAGAATGTGGTATCTACCTCATTTTGGAACGACCAATCCAAACAAACCTGGGAAGCTAAGGCTCGTCTTTGATTGTGCAGCCAAGGCTAATGGAATGAGCCTTAATGACGCATTGCTGCAAGGACCTGACTTGATGAGCCCACTACTGAAGGTCCTAATGAAGTTTCGCCAGGTAGAAGTCGCATTTAGTGGAGATATCCGCGATATGTTCCACATGTCAGGATTTTACAAGAAGACGTAGCCGCGCTACGTTTCTTGTGGAGGATGAGAGACAGGATCCGAACTCCGGATGTGTACACCATGGACGTGATGGTATTTGGAGCAGTTAGTTCCCCATATCAAGCACAGTGGATAAAGAACAGAAATGCAATCGAGTTTCAAGAGGAATTTCCGGAAGCTGTGGACGCAATTCTGAACCGTCATTATGTGGACGATTACCTGGATAGCTGTGAAACTGTGCAACAGGCGATCAAGAAAATTGAAGATGTACGAGAGATACATAGGAAAGGTGGATTTGAAATTCGAGGATGGCTTTGCAACAAGACTGACGTTTTGAATGCTGTGGACCCAACAAGCAACGCAGAAGGATCTCTACAGGTCAAAGAAGATAAGTTGGAGCGAGTACTGGGACTTTTTTGGGATCCAAAATTAGACGTATTCAAGTTCAAGACAACTTTCAGTCGAGTGGATCCGAAAATCATCTCTGGAGAGAAAATTCCTACCAAACGCGAACTGCTGAAGCTTGTGATGAGCATGTTTGACCCACTCGGATTCATCACTCACTTGACAGTTAGAGGAAGAATTCTTTTGCAAGACGTTTGGAGAAGTGAAATTGGATGGGATGAAAAACTGAAGCCAGAACAGGAGCCGAAATGGAGCAGCTTTTTGGCACAGGTTATGCAAATTCCAGAAACGATCATCCCTAGATGTTATGCGCCGGAAATCTCCAGAGGTGAAGATATTCAACTTCATGTCTTTTGTGATGCGAGTCAGCAAGCTTTTAGTTGTGTGGGATATCTGCGAGTCACGGGAAGGGGAGATGTTAGTGTTAACATCGTTATGGCCAAAGCTCGAGTTTCGCCGATCAAGTGCGTGTCAATCCCTCGACTGGAGATGGAAGCGGCTCTTATGGGTGCAAGAATGATGAAATTTATTGTGGACAACCTGGATATCAAGCTAAACACTTCATACCTTTGGACAGACTCGAGAAATGTTTTATGCTGGATACGTGCCGCAGACCCGTCCAGATTCAAAACATACATAGCTCACCGAATTGGAGAAATACTGGACCTGACTGAAGTTGAAAACTGGAGATGGGTGCCGACCGCTGAGAATGTGGCTGACGATGCCACCCGCGATGCTTCTTCAGCGGATGTTACCAAAGATTCAAGATGGTTTACTGGACCGGAATTTTTGAAGAAACCTGAAATAGAATGGCCGAAGGAAAAAGGAGCAGAACTGGTTGGTGTCAAGGAAGAAGACCTAGAAGTGAGGAAAGTTTGCTGCATGATTACTTTGGTTGGAGATGAAATACCGGATGTGACGAAGTATAGTGATTGGATGAAGTTGACCCGAGTAACAGTGTGGATGTTACGTTTTGGAAAGAATTGCGATGCAAAACGTAAGAAGGAAGATGGAATCAAGAATGGCTGTTTACTTGTGAATGAAATTGGTAGCGCAATCAAATTTTGGACAAAACGATCTCAGGAGTCAACATTTGGCGAAGAACTTCAGTGTCTGATGGATGGAAAGGAAGTGCCAAAGTCGTCTCGATTACGGACCCTATCACCGATTTTGAAGGATGGAATTCTGAAGATGAACAGTAGAATTGTCAATTCTCCCCAACTGCGAGACGAGACAAAATATCCAGCAATTCTGGATTCAAAGGATCCATGGACAAAGTTACTAGTGAAATGGTATCATCGCCTTTACGGACATCAAGGAGTGGAGCTGATTTGCAACGAGATCAGGCAACGCTATTGGATCTTGGGACTGAAAGCCGCTGTGAAGAAAGCCGCCAGAAATTGTCTGGAGTGTCAGATGAGAAACGCTAAACAGATCCCACCTCAAATGGCAGCCTTACCTGAAGTTAGAGTCAAGCAACCACCACGACCATTCACGTACGTAGGAGTCGACTACTTTGGACCACTAGACGTGATCAATGGAAGGAAGCACGAGAAACGGTATGGAGTTCTTTTCACGTGTTTGAGTACCAGAGCTGTGCATTTGGATGTTGCTTTTTCGTTGTCGACTGACGACTTCCTGATGGCACTACATCGATTTGTCAGCCGAAGAGGGGAACCTTCAGAGATCTGGAGTGACAACGGGACGAATTTTCGTGGAGCAGACACTGAGCTGCAGAAAGCACTTACCGAGATGAAACAAGACAAGATTCAAGATGACATGACCACTCGTGGAATAACATGGAATTTCATCCCCCCTGGAGCGCCACTTATGGGAGGGGCCTGGGAAAGACTGGTCCGGTCTGTGAAGAACGCTATGTCAGTTATTCTGAAGGGACAACGTTTGACCGATGAGGTTTTGATGACAGTCCTTGCTGAAGCGGAAGCCACAGTCAATAGCAGACCATTGACTACTGTGTCCAGTGACAAGGATGACGCGGAAGCTATAACCCCGAACAGCTTTCTGCTGGGAACAACTAGTACCAAGCAACCACCTGGAGATTTCAAAGATGAAGATCTATGCCTAAGGAAAAGATGGAGGCACCCTCAAGTACTCGCGAATCATTTCTGGAGTCGTTGGCTGAAAGAGTATCTCCCGTCGTTGGCACTTAGGACAAAGTGGAATAAGGACACCCCGGATGTCAAAGTTGGAGAGCTGGTTTTCGTGGCAGACTCAAATCAGCAGCGGAATCAGTGGACCAAAGGACTTATTGTGGAAGTGTTCCGGCAGAAAAAGGACAAACGAGTTCGAGTGGTGGACGTGAGAACAGCAGCAGGAGTAATAAGAAGACCAGTAACGAAGCTGTACCGAATCATTGGATGGACTTGTGATTCTAATAATTAGAATCACGGGAAGGGGAATGTTGTAGCGTAGTGTAGTAGTAGTAAAAAAATGTGTATAATGTAGCCTTCTTGTAGCATTGTATGTACATTTCATGAAATATTGTTAGGTTAGTAAAAATTAATTAATCGTAATTATTGTAATTTTTACAATAGCGCTTAGCAAATTGGTGAGAAGACGTATTAGATATAGGTGAATAATTGTGCAAAAAACCAGAATTCTAAACTATCTGGCAGAAAGTTAAAATTAGCATCAAAGTCCAAATTGTACGTAGTGAAGCCTAGAAACCCATAGGATAAGTCACCGGGGCAATGTGAGATAGTCGCTAAGGAAAAGTCGTTGTTTATTTGTTATTCGAAAAGTTACGTCGGCGAAGTCAGAAAGCAAGGTCAAAGGGCAAGGAGTATAAAAGGAGAGCCGCACGCAACGTCAGTGTTCCACTTTCTGCCAAATTTTAGTTAGAATCTGTACCCTTATGTTTTACTGCTGTTGATGTTGAATAAAAGCGTTCAAAAATAGTCTACTGATTTTAGCGTGCATTTTACTTGTAAATTAAGCTACCATCTTTAACGGTCACCACCACCATCAGCATTACACCAAATCTGAACCCCGAAATTACAGATGCATCACCGCCAATTTAGTATTTAATAAAGGTGAAGTGAATTATTCAATTCTGAACAAATGTATGACTATTAATGTTTGTGTAGGAATCGAGATACGATATTTATATAACCATGGCAAGTCTGTTTTTATCTGAATTTATTGTCTCCCAAAAATGCTTACTTTTACAAATTTTCCATAAAATTAACCCGGAAATGACTCCGTACGTATATTTGTGAAACAATATTAAATTGTAAACAACTATTTAATCCTAATTGAAGTATTAATATTTAATGACTACTCGGCATCCTCCTACACAGATGCAAATTATTAGTAGAAAAACATTCTGATTTACAATTACATTCAAAATTTGTTTAACCTATATCTCACCTCTTTTTAAGTTATTTACAAATTTTATAGCAATTTTACACGCTTCATAAAATTTTTGTCGTCGATGCTGTTATCTGGAATCAGCAAACAAACCAATATTTATATTTGGAAAACAGTAAGTAATTTTACTCAAAGCTAAAAACACTAGTTTAATTGCAAACGAAGGAAATGTTTAAATATATTTTAACGGGCCACTTTAAAAATTCACGTATAAATGCATTGGAATTACAGGGCATGTTGAAAAGAGGAATATTTGCTCTATCCACAAATTTACCGACAAGTTTTATTTAAAAAAGGTGGAAATCAACGTACCTGAGTCATCCCAATATTTGTTATCGATGAACGTAAATTTTGTATTTACTGTATAAATTACTTAATTTTCTTACATTCGATTCCCTTTATAGCTACAATATACCATACGGGGAAACGACAATAACGAACCAATACGAACATGAAATGCAGCAAGATGTTGAATTGTGGCTTCCACGAATCCATTATTTTTGGTACTTTTCACGCAAAACACTATATGTAGAAATTCATGTCAAACGTTTCGGAAAACGTTTAGTACTATTTGTTGAGAAAAACGTGCACTGTGTAAGCATCAGAATTTTCTAAAGTAAAAGAACCAAATTCACAGTATGTGTCAGCTCAAAATTGAATATATTGAGTGGCGTATCCCTTTCATAAAAGTTGACGGAACCGATCGCAATCTTCAGTTCCCTGCAGCTCTTTATCATTCGACGATCTTTGGCCCTTTCCCATCTTCCTGCTTGCGAATCCATTCTGTGGGTTAGACATCGTACGAATGTTGGTAGGATCCTTCTACTGAGTGTGTGAGCACCACCTTGGTGCTAATAAATAATTAATCCCCAAAGGGGCAAGCACGGTTAACGGTTATTAATTAGTCTTTATTACTTTGACAATTAATACGACTGCTCAGAAGGAGCTTACAAGTTGTCGGATGAAAAGAGAATGGAATGGAGAGAGAATGAAAGTGAGATGAGAGAATGATGAAGGCAAGCTCAGTCTTGCCTCTGCTGCTACTTTGCTCTGGTTCCCTCTGGAATGTTCCGTTCCGTGCTGGTCTTCAGCGGTGCGGCGTGTACTTGCTTCACGCTTTGCCGGGTGTCGTGGGGCAATGTAGCTGATGATACCGCACTGAGCCCATTGATCTTTCCAGGAAAGTAGTAGCCAACCACCATTGCGAAATAGCCACCGAATAGAATGTAGGCCGACATGACGAGAGCACCCAGTGATGTTGTGGACCGAAGTTTGTTGTTGATGCAAACAACTCCACATACAATGCCGCATCCCATTACCAATGCTTTCAACCGAAGCGCTATGGTCCTCTGAAAACAATCGTTCACCAGGCATGTGGTAATCTGAAGACAATTGTAATAGGAAAGCCATAGCTTGATTCGATTTGTATAATTTCCACAATGAAGCATGTCGTCGAGCAGCAGTTTTTTAAGTTGGTGCAATGCAATGTAGCAGAGGAACATCCCGTCGAATATAACAAAACATCCCAAAACCATTGTCAATGATGCTGCCCACAGTTCAAACGAAATCATCGCAAGTCGTAGCAAAATTTCCAGAATCGGTTCCGTGATCATTGAGTGGCCAACGTATGTTGAAATTGGCTCATAATCCGTGAATGCAACCATGATTAGATACAAAACGCAGCCACCCAAGGTAAACGGTGGCAGACTAGCCGCAACACATTTGATTATGAATGAGTTATGGACCACGGAGAGTTGATGAAGCGAGTTGATAATTTGAGTTAAATAATGATACTGTTCGATAACGAAGGAAACAGTCATGTTGAAGCCCCATCCAACGGAGAATAGCAGAAACATTTTGATTACATTTTCGCCGCTGATGTTCTTGTTTTGTTGGGACATGCTCATTGTATGAACCACAAGCTGTAGAAATCGAACAAATATGCTGATCCATTTGCTACATTTTAGGAGAGGGACTAACCATTTTTTGTGCGAGACTTGTAGTATTTCGTTGTGTGTATTGCTACACACAAATGGATTTTGGTAACCGTGGAATTTGTTGACGAGTTTCACTTGTAATTGTACTAAACTTTTAAGGTTGAGTTTGGTCTTCAAAGTATGTATTATTATCGCCATTGTGAATACAATAATGTTGTAAATTTCCGAATCCGCAGACAAGTCTTTGTCCAGCATGAATTAAATGATGACAGCTTTAGGAAATGATGAATAAAAATTGATTAAGTTCAGTGACTAAAGCGCTCACCAAGTGTTCGGAAACCTTTAGTACGATCAAGCTATTTGAAGGGTTTTGAGTTTATATAAATCTGATACGGCTTGTGTACGAACGTTATTTAATACAATTCTTGTTGTCAAGAGAGCTTCGGGTACTACCATCAACTGCGACAAATCCTGCCGTGGTGAAAGGCAGTAGTTACTTTCGTCATTTAAAGTGAGTCAAAATTTTATATAATGCTCGCTTTAAATAATACGTATGGGAGGGATAGGTTGTCAATTTTTGCAAATACACTTATCAACGTATGTAATCGTTTGCACACTGTTTACTGTTTTTATCACATTTACTCTTTATATTTGCATGATGTTAAAAGGAGAAACTGTTTGTATGTTGTTTAAAGTTGTTGTTGTTTGCCATCTTACCGAATATAGGCAAACATTCTTAGCATAATTGTAGCCACTAATACGGTGATAATATATCGCTTTTGCGGTCGCCATAAATAAACACCGTGAAATATGTATTCTGATGAACATTGCATATTATGATCTCTGCTTAAGCAAACTTTTATAAGTACGCTTCCACAAACTTACATTGATTGCTGTTCATCGGGTATCAGGAAATAAATCAGCATCTAAATTTAGTACGCAATAATTATTTTCAGCACCGCAACGAACGTACATTTCATTAAACACGGTGAATATACATAAACATCCCACACCAATAAACGGCTATTCTTTTAACTGATTGCGAATTATTACTAAGTATGTTGAACGGAACAGACGTGTTATCAGGTTTTCGATTATCCGCAAGGTTTCCGTTTGGTTTGCTTAGAGGAAAGGCAAACAACACGACTGCCAAAAATATTTACTTAACCAAATTTTGTACCGAATTTAGCAGGAAATGACCGTGAGCGTGTTTACATCAGTAAAAAACGGTTGTTTGTAAAGGAGATTAGAAGCCTTTTACGGGAATGTTGTAGTATTTCATTGGGTGTTTCGCTGCGAACTAATGGGTTCCCAGTGCTCAGCATTTACTTTTTATCACTTTGTATACTATTCTTATTCCAATTGTGCAACTAAAATTATGGAGTCGATTTCTGCAGCTAGGCAACACCGTAATTACAGCAATATCATACTACATATCGAGCGTGGAGCACCGTCCCTTGCGATGCTGCCATTTGAATGGATGTGGAGAAACAATTTGGGATTGACTAAAATCGCAATGATTAGTAATAAAGATGGATCACTCATGTTGTTGTCAATGGCAAACGTCAAACCAACTTTGACGTTTTAGCACATTCAGTACACATTCGTAATTATTATTATTCGTATGTTATTAATTGAAAGGTGATTCGATCGTTACACAGTTATAACAACATTTATTCTGATCTCGACAAGTTGTCTGCCAATAAATGTTTTATTTTCCAAATTCGGTATATATTTTATCAAGATATGAATCCGAGCTACTATTAGTCAAACAAGCATTATTTTACAACCAGAACTGAAGTCCAATTTAAGTGTTGGTATGTAACGACAGATCTGCATACTCATATACAGGTAGATAATATCATTAGTCAATTATTCGGAATTACAATTACCTTCCAACTCTGTTTTACTTTAATCTACCGTACGTTTCAGTCATTTGTTATTTTATTCGAATTTCGTATGATTTATTTAAAACGATCCTGTCGTTGTTTCTGATATTAGGAATCAGGAAATAACCCAGTTTGTAAATTTGCACCGCAGCAATTACTTTCCCCATAAGTGAAGTCAGCCGACTTGGTCAGAGTGCTAGAGTTCTCGCTTGTTGAGAAGTTAAGCAACAACCAAGTCAAAGAGCTCTGGATGGGTGACCGCCCAGCAGCTTTGGAGGCTGACTAATCCTACTCGGCTCGGTGTCAGTACGGGGTAGGTATGCTGTCTTATCGCAGATCATAAGGGAACGATAAGATAACACGGTATCCTCACAGAGTGTCCCTTCTCTGCGAGATGACACGGTTAAAACGTGTGGTGTATATGATGGGGAGTCTATAATAACTGATATAAAATCGGTTCCATAGCACAAGACCCCGAATTACATTTACATTTTCCCCCATAAGTAATGCACTAGTTTAATTACAAACGGATGAAATGTTTACATTCCTTTACCAAATTCCTCTACCATGTTGGTTTGTGGCTCCCCACCAAGCCGTTCATTTGCATCAATTTTTCATCTACAAAGTTATGTGCATATTTGCTTCTAAACTGTTTTCCACAGCGTTTACTAATGCTTATAACGAGAAATGTACAAAGAGTAAAAACGAGATATTTCTAAATCAATAAAACCAGGTTTACAGTTTGTATCAGCTCAAAATTGAGGATATTCAATGGAGTATCCCTTTCATAATAGTTGACGGACCCGATCGAAATCCTCAACTCCCTGCAGCACCGTATCCTTCGACGATCTTCGGCCTTCTCCCTTCTTCCCCGTGCCGAGTTCATTTTGTGGCTTAGACATCGTACCATTGCGGGTAGTATCCTTCTGCTGAGCCCATTGATCTTTCCAGGAAAGTAGTAGCCAACCGCCATTACGAAATAACCACCGAATAGAATGTAAGCCGACATTATGAGAACGCCGAGTGATGTTGTGGACCGAAGTTTGCTATTGATGCAAACCATTCCGCAAACGATGCCACATGCCATTAGCATTGCCTTCAAATGGAGAGTTATGGTCCTCTGAAAGCAATCGTTGACCAGACATGCGGTAATCTGAAGACAATTGTAATATGCAAGCCATAGTTTGAGTCGATTAGTAGAATTTCCACCTTGAAGCATGTCGTCGAGCAGCATCCTCGTAAGTCGGTGTAATCCAATATAACAGACGAACATACCATCGAACGTTATGAAACAGCCCAAGACAGTGGCCAAAGTTACGGCCCGTAGTTCAAACAAAATCATTATAATGCGCAAAGGAATGGCTATAATTGGTTCTTGGATCAGTGCGGTGCCAACGTATGTTGAAATTGGCTCAAAATCCGAGAATGTCACCATGAGTATATACACGATACAGCCGCCCATGGTTATTGGTGCCACACCTGCCACAACACATAGGACTAAGTTTTGTACCGACGAAAGTTGATATAATGAGTTGATAACTTGAACGAAACAATTGTATTGTTGTATAAGGAAGCAAACAATCATGTGAACGCCGCATCCTACGGTAAATTGCAGAAACATTTTCATCACGATATCGCCTGTGAGGTATCCATTTCGTAAGGATGCGGTGGCTATGTGAACAAGAAACTGCAAGAATCTAACAAGTATGTTGATCCATTTGCTGCTGTTGAAGAATCTAATAAGAGACTTTCTCTGGGAGACCTGTAATATTTCGTTCGACGCATCACTAAAAACAAATGGGTTCTGGTAACCGAGAAATTTGTTTATTAGCTTCAATTGCAGGTGGACAAAAGTCCTTACATTTATCCTGCTGTTCAACGCATGCATTCTTGCCCTGGCTTTGTGGTTGCCCACGGAATCAACAAATTGATTGGAAAGACGTTGTTCCGTGACGATTTTGAAAATGAAAATTTTGCGAATCTGGAAATTATAGTGCCAAGAGTTTTCGTTGTTGTGCATCCACTCTTATGACTTTGTATCGCGGGGTGAATTTTGTTAATACAACTGAACTAATCTTGTCTACTTCCAACGACGTTCTGACATCCTGCTCAGCTTACTGGTATGGGGCGATCCATAAAATACGTAACGCAAAAAAACCGATTTTTCGACCCCTCCCTCCCCTCTTGTAACGAATCGTAACGCGGCTCGTGACCCCCCTCCCCCCTGTGCGTAACGCGTAACGCGTTTTCATATATAAGTGCATAGTATAGTACACATAATCGCGTACTACATAATATATACATCGTAAAATGTGATTGTTTTTGTGATTGTCATCGTTTTTGCAAGTAATTAATGTAATTTAACGTTTTGCATATTTACTGCGTATTTCACTTGAAATTGTAAAAAATTGGAACGGAAATGGAATTCATTTCAGTTCCTATTAAATTAAATAATTAAATTTCGTTACAGAATATGTGTTTAATTGCAAATATATCGTTCCCTCTTAACTTTAATATAGATAAAGTTAAGAGTTTAATATATAGAGTTCGATTATTAATGTAATTAAACACAATTTATGTTACTAATTTAATTAGGCGTAGTTCAATAACAGTGTAACTACAATAATTATTACGGGGTACACGACACCAAATCCGACGGGGGGAAATCCTCGGACAGGAAATCCCCGACAGGAAATACCACGACACATAGTCCTCGGACAGGAAATCCCCGACAGGAAATACCACGACACATAGTCCTCGGACAGGTAATACTACGACATATAATCCTACTACGACGTTATATCGTCGAGAGAATCAATCGCTAGGAACGACAAATGAAGAACGTCGGAAGGAAGAAAAAATAACTTGCTTTTATAGATTTTGGTTGGGTTGAAAGTTGTGATGTGAGTTGAATTTTTGGACATGATGAAAATTCACAGAAGCAGAGAAATTTCACCACTGTGGATGAGTCCAGCGTACATATAAAATTTACAAGTTAGCAATTTTAAACGTAATCATTGATGGTCAGCAACGTTGTGATTTGCATATTATAGTCGCATTTTATATATTCATCGTGTAGAAGAAAAATTATTTTTGATCACTTGTTCCACTTTGCTCTACCTTCTTTGTCCTACCTGGTGTGCTGTTGGATGGATAAAAAGAATGCGTTGTCTAAAAAAATTTGTTAAAAATATGATTGTTGTGCAACATGTCCCGTGCTTCCCATTCTTATAAATGATTACAAGCGACAACATTCTGAAGTGTAGACTACACTGTGTAGTCCTGACATGCTCAAAGAGGATCATTATATGTATATGCAGGCTCAACTACTCATTTTACCGCTTCTCTTTTGCTATTGTAAATATTTCGCAGTTTGTTCTATCTACATTCACGTGTCAGCGATGTACTGGAAACTTACTGCGTTTGTTGTTGTAGTTCTGTGTTTACTAGCTAAGCGCAGGTTTCAACTGTTCAAATTCGTCGCTTCTTTGCGCAGTTCGAAATTTGCAGTTAGGTCAATGAATTTGTTGTTAGGATTTCATGTCGTATTGGAGGATTACCTGTCCGAGGATTATATGACGTAGTATTTCCTGTCGGGGATTTCCTGTCCGAGGATTTCCCCCCGTCGGATTTAGTGTCATGTAATCATTATTACGAAATGATCATTATATTCCATTAATTTGAACAATATTGAGTGTTTCTATTACGTTTCGTGTATGATTTTATTTAAAAAAAAAGCTTATGTGACAGCGTTACGTAACGCAGCATCTGACCCCCCCTCCCCCGTGCGTACAACTTTGTAACGCACCGGCAGACCCCTCCCTACCCCCCTTAGCGTTACATATTTTATGGATCGCCCCTATTGCGCAGTTTTATTTTTAATCATTGCCATCGACGTTGGACATTATGTCGGAGGACCAAGTAGTCATATATAGCGAACCTATACTACCATGTTTGTGTTTGTGCTATCTGCTTACTGTTTATATCACATTATTTACTCTTTTCTTGATGAATTTGACATTTGACAGTCGATTCATGCGAATAAATGGGTCGAGATTACGGCAGTATCTGGCATCACATTATTTGAAAACGCTACCAGTTTAAATCTGTATATTCTACTCTATATTTTTCATGGGCGTGACCAAACAATTAAAAGCCGGAGAATCAAAAATGTCAATAGGGCGGACGTGCTGATTTTAGGCTGACATATTATGGAATATTTGAATTCTTGATGCCTACATGATTATTAATTGTCATCAAAAACCAGATTCGATCTACACGGAATTGGATGCATTTTATTTTATCCAACCGTTGTTGCTTGTCAATTAATGTTTGATTTCTTAAATGCATCAATTTAGAAATTATTATTGACATCAACATTATTATAGTGGCTACCCAAATCTTGACCATAGAGAATTTCTTTTGTTTGGTTCGCGTTTGCAGGGTTTATAAATGGAGTATGTAAACTATTATATCATCAGTTGAGAATCTTGTATTAATATTCGCTTTCCAAATTGCAATTTTTAAATGATATATGTCTGTGAATGGCCCAATGCTTATATTTGTAACGCTAATTTTAAACATTGTGATGCCATCTTGATAAACATGACTAGGAAAGTGGTATTTCGCTATAATGCGAAAGGCATAGCTTACCTAGTATTTAAGTGTAACACTGAAAACCTGTTATTATAGAAATGACGCAAATAACCCTAACCATATTACATATTGCTGGTTATCTCTGCAATTCCAGAGATAAGCCAGCGCAATTATTTCCAGCCGCTTGATAGCACTTACTTTGAGTTGATGTAGTAGTGAAAGAAATACCATTTGGAAATCGTGGCGAATTTTAATTTGTATAGTGACATCGGACATGGTGGCAACCCGAACATATTGAGTCACACAACGAACTAAATGGAGGCATTTGTAAAGTTTTATTTAGGATTTGATCACGGATGGCATTGAAAAAATTCTGGTGCTTGTTGTTGTAACAATTCCTATAACTATACGAAACATTTCATAGAAAAATGTTAGAAAATGTCGAACATAACAAGAGCAGTAACGTAAAAATCTGAAAATTAAATGATCATGTCCGCATTTTATGCAGCGGCATATTAAACTGTACCATAACCTCATCAACGATTTATAAATGTGCACATACTTAGTAATTTCTTGCACAATTTCAAGCACAAGACTTGCTACCGACAGAGCATATCCCACCAACAACAACCCAAATATTACGAATATATTACCCACCAATTTTGCACTTGATGGCGCTGGAGACTCCTTAGTAATAATGTCTCCCGACCTGGCAATTACCAATGGCAACCACGTCGCAATGCCAGACTCTTTAAGACCGGCAATGCGACGAAACATAAAAGCTGGCCTAGCGGTAACCAAATCTAGTGCAACGCTAACTTTGCTGTACACCTCGGTTCCCACGGACACATAAGAATGTCCTTGTTGCCGCGCTCGTTTGGTGTACTCGCGGCACTTACTTTCAGGCATGATGACAGCCGTTTTATTGCACGACGCTAGGTCAGTATTCAGCCACTTGGTTTCCCGTTTGAAGAAAACCGATTTCATTTCCTTCTGCAGAACACGGGATACATAAAAAGCATTGTCATTCTCGAGGCCAAGTACAGCAACGAAGGGAGTAATCGCGTCTGTGAAGTTAATTAGTCCGGGCAATATATTTGGATGCATATAAGTTTGCGACGCCAACTTTTCCAGTGCGGTTTTGGTGTCGTGTGGGACGAAGTTGAGTGATAGTCTTTGCGAAATTTCTGTTTCGGCGTAGAAATGATAGTTGGGTACAACTTTGTCCCAGAATAAGGTAAGTCCGCCTTCCAAATATACTTTATGATTCGTATGAAATATTTCGGACATTTTATACTCTAAACTGAACAGGTCAATTTCAAGTTTTGCAATTATGCAAACAATCGAAAAATTTTCGCTGTATATCTGCTCGAATTTATCGTACAATAGCGTCAGTCTAGGAGCGATCATGTTGTATACGTTTGTATTTTTATACGCATTGCTTAACACAAGTCCTCCCAACATGCAGCTGCAAATTACAAACCGAAGTGATGTCAACTTTGTAAGGTGTTCCGGAAACGGATCACTCTGCTCCAGTAGAATTTTCACCATTGGCAAAAAGTTGTTTCTGTAGCTAAACAAATACGTACATTTCTTGTAAATTAGTCTACCACAGAACGGTGCAACCAATAACATTGGAGCTATTACAGCCAGTGCGACAACACAGCACCAAGTATATGTGTCGTACGCAATCAATAGTTCTTTGAAAGGAAATGGTTTCACTCCACGGCGTCCACATGTAACAAATCGAAGGTTGCTAAGATGGTCGTGTACTGCTAGGTGGTGTGGAATGTGTGCAATTTCCGCGGATTCGACGCCAATGATCCATCTTGGAAAGAACAAACTAACTTCTTCTCCGGGCGTTAAATATTCGTTAACAAATGTTTGTTTACCATTCAGGCATACAAATTTGTCGTGAAGGTGGTAAGTGTAATTTCCCAATAATGTTAACAGAATTCTAGCTGCGGCATAAGCGAAACGTTGATCATCCTGCCCAATCGCAGACATGGTAATTCGATGTTGCAGTAAGGTATATCCTTCGCATCGAATGTATTTTGAAACATGATTTGCGTATTTTGTCTTGGAGTCGTACCTCCAGAATCCTTCAAAAACATACCGTTTGAAAGATTGTTCGGTCGTGATTAGAAGAACGTTCCTTTTAAATCGTGTCCAGTCGAGATGATCGAACTGGAAAAGGTTTAAGCTTCCGCAGCGCTTTCCGAATGCGCAAGGTGTCATCAGCAGTGTATCTGTTATGGCTTCACCTTGGTGTGTGGTGTATATGAGAACAAATATGTTGTTATACATTGTCGGTGCAGTAATATCAGTTACTGGGGACGCGCTAAATTGTATTTTGTTGATGAACCAAAATTCCATATATCCAACATCAGAAAACATTATTTGCTCCTTGTCCCAAATCAGTACATTGAACATTGAAGCTGTCATTGACATCTGAAGTTCAAATTGTGGTCGGGATTCAAATCTAAACATATTTGAATAGCTCCGCGCATTCAAGTCTACAAGGAACTCTGTCGGAAAT
Source organism: Sinella curviseta (assembly GCA_004115045.4). Taxonomy (NCBI): domain Eukaryota; kingdom Metazoa; phylum Arthropoda; class Collembola; order Entomobryomorpha; family Entomobryidae; genus Sinella; species Sinella curviseta. The sequence continues at coordinate 18,227 of RBVU03000096.1, forward strand.
AGTCCGATATGTACCGCCTGAACCCATGGTTTTGAAAACAAAGTAAAATTGAAGAAATCCAGAGAAAAACAAATCTCTCCTGTGTGTAGATCATATCTTTGCTTTGATTGATATTTTGACTCTGGACAGTACAAACGCCTTAATGAAAGGGATGTGTTGGGATATGAGTGAAGGGGTTTTGGTGCCCAAATTATATTTGTATCTTTAGTATTCCGTAGCACAATCGGCTCTCTTACAATGACAGGATGGGACATTTCTTCGATATCGCTGGACTGGAAGTTAGTAACTACAATCAACATGTTTTCCTTTATGAGCGGCTTCATAACTTGTCGCAAAATTTGAGCAGGCTTATTAAGAAAATATTTAGGGAACTGCTCATTATTCAGTGTGTAGTATAGGTCGTTGCAGTACACTTGGAACAAATGTGTTGCAAGCACGAGACCAGGTAGCATGGATCCCATGTTTTAACGACAATGTGTTTTCAGGTAGCGCAATATATTGATAGTCCGGCTTCTACCTACTGCGGCCCCAAATAATTTTTCGTTACCAGATAATTACTTGCAGGAACCAATGCGTTAATTTACTAGTTCATTGCGCATTCCGTCCACTTGTTTGAAAAATTTTGTTTCTCAGTATTTGAAGAAGAATGTTTGCTCCTCTCCGACGCTTAGTACGTTCTACTTTATGCTGCTTGTGTAGTATCCTACGGTCGTCGCGACAACCGATTATATTGTTTCCAGACGTTCAGGAAGAGACAGAAATTATTATCACGCACGCCGATATCGATCAACTTTACTCAAAACTGACAACGAACCCGAATAGTTATAACCTGCGACACACGGGTCGGTCATTATTTGGCGTCTTTAACTGTCCTAGTTAAATGAAGTATGACTTTGCGAAGTTAAGACAAGTGTATAGTGATGAAACCTTGGAGTTATTATTTCACTTCACTTCATGTCATGCATATGCGATTGTCAGGGTATTGTGGCTTACGCTCTTACGTATTGCGCGGGAGCACGTCAGATTTTGGTCACATGATGTGAATTTCATTCATAAAAAATTTGAATGAATGAAATTCACATCATGTGACTAAAATCTGACGTGCTCCCGCGCAATACGTAAGAGCGAAGGTCACAATAAGTATACTAGCAAATACATAAGTGGGTTATATGTGGCGGTTTTTCCCTACCACATTTTCTAACTTTGCTGCCATATCTAATGTATAATTTTGAACATTTTCGTTGTAGTAGTTGATCAAGAAATCGATACACGTGGAACATCGATTCATGCCTTAGATTTCCGGTGCAAGTGATATCCACCTAAAATATTATGCGCATCATCAGCTAATCACACATTTTTTAATTACTGACACGAACCAAAAAATCTAACATGTGTCGAATTATGCTACCAAAATTAAAATATCTCAAAAATGATACGAACGAAAAATGTTAAAAACAACGCGTCATAAACAAAGACAAGGCACATATGCATCTTATCGTTAGTGAAATGCTACCTCTGAATCAAACAATTTTTTTGTTAAGTGAGGTTAATAGCGTTTCTAGATATTGTAAACATAATTGAAAATACCGAGATAAAGTAAAATTAACATGATAAAACATATCCGAAATGCTACGATTAGCAAAAAAAGAATTTCTTTTATACATAAGTTCTAAATATACAATTTACATACATATTCAAAATCGGCAGAACAATAGCAACAAATCCAGCGTACAAAATACAATAGGCAGACAAAAATTAATTCACATGTCTTTGTAACTGAAAAATAAACATTTTATATAACAGGATTAATATCTACATAATCATAAATTATACAAAATATCCCTTATCTGCTATCATGGAAATATTAATTTCCATCCCAAATTAAACTTTGAATATGTACGACAGGCTTCTGTAAACCCAACAACTACAAAGTGAAACCCAAATATCTTGAACATTTGTTTTCTGGATTTCTAATGGGGTTTTCGTCAGTGTTAGTGATTATGCACATCATAAAATTTTTCACCAATCTGCCGGAAAAATTGGAGTCATGTTGTTTCCAATGCAAAAGCGAGCATTTGTGTTAGCAGAACAACGTTTCTGCTACACCTCAAAGTTTCCAGTAATTTGGACAATTCACTTCTGGAATATGAACAAGTTGGAGTAGAACAACTGATTGGAACTGGAACTCAAAATAGATTGATTGGCCCTGCACTAGTATTTATCTCCATAATTGGACCCGCTACCCCATTTGTGATCTATACAACATCACTCGTCGTCGGATATAGTCCATATTAATGTACTTGCCGACTTACTGCAGGATCCGGCGTACGAAAACACGGCTACAATCATGGGAGTAATTTGTTGCCTGATTCGAGCACTTATTAGGTGCTTTCAAAATTGCTCGGGTTCTGATTACGGGTGGTATGGTTCTCTTACTTCCTCTTGATGTACTTGTAACTGTGTGCGATTCTTACCTTAAAATATATCAGTTAGGCTATCGGTGTCTAAATGTATCCACTATTATAAGCGCACGAGCCTGGTGCACTCCAGTTTGAAGGATATGATTGAGCACGGGATATCTTTGGCAGTTTCAGTCTGCATTTGGAGTATCCTATTGGTTGCTTCTATTTTTTCATCAAATCATATAGCGTGATTGGCTTGTATACGTATTTTATAGTTGTCGCATTATTTCTGATCATTACGTTTGCCCAATTGGTTGCATTGACGCTTGCATCAGACTTTACGGAGAGTTATATCAGTGTGACAAAAAGTGCCAGCATGGGACGAGGTGTATTTACGCATCTGCTAGCAGTTTTGTTACAAGGAAAGCGGCGTTGCAGCTACTCAAAGCAGCAATGGCCCTGTACCCAATTCGCCTAGCAGCAAGCCAGTAACATGTATTGACATACACCTTGATGGATAACATTTTTGACGCAATTATGATATTCTAGATTTGCACTTTGCTGATTTCATATTGCCGGAGCCGCGGAGCAAGCACATGAACATGTGTGTGTAATAGGTTTGGTGGCGTTGTCAATGATTTAGTTTAAATCTTCAGTACAACTAGTAACAGTTTATTTGTGAAAATTACTCATACCATAATAATGGTTTTCTAGAGATTTTTTTTATAAAAGTAGATACATGATATAAATAAAGAATATGCTTGTAATGTTCACGAATCCGCAATATATGCAAAGCTAAGAAGCAAAAACCGAGACAATATATATCAATCACAATACTCCGTTGTACATGAAACTATCGCTTTAGTAATAACATAGTAGCCATAGTTAAGTTGATGTAAGCGTACGTTACTACAAAAGCATGTACTACGGCCAAATAATTTTGGGCAAGTTGAATCCGCACGTTTATAAATCATAAAATCAATGTCCCTGGAGTATCGATCCAATCTAATATAATTTGTGAGAAATCTTGGAATCGCTACATAATGAAACCGCTTATGGCACAATAAGGAGAATGGCATTGGTGACATTCGTGTTCAGAACAACAATATAATTTGCAATGGCGTCCTTGCTCAATGCAAAATGCTGACCACAGTAAAAGGGAAGCATTTGTTGCGCCCGCCATTTCAGCGTGTAGTAGTAGCTGTGCTTAACCCTGTCATGTCCATAGAATTGCGCCCTTTTAGCTCGTATTAACTCCCCGCTGTAGATCCTTGCATACGTGATGTTCCGCAGCAGAAATATTGCCAAAGCTAATCCGCCAACAGCAGCGGCTGCAGCTGGCAGCGTTACCACAACTGGTAAAATTTCGAAGCATCGCACGCTGCACCATGCAACAAGGGAGAGAAACAGCTGACTCCAAACCACCAACGTTAGTGTAATTCCGCAGATAAATTCCCGGAATATCATGGCAACGAGCAAACCTTCTGACCATTGCCGTAGCAGCATTTTTTCGCTAAGAGATTCTCCCCTTATCAGATACTCAAGGAGTGAACGAGCAGCAACGCTCATTTGGATAGGAATAAGTAAAGAGATAAACAGATATTTAAAGAATATCGTGCTTCCAGCCTGCAAAATAACAAGTGAAGCAAATGGTACCAAGAATAACTCCACCCAGGTCCAATAGTAGGGGTGTGCAGGACTTAGGTAGAACATTATGATTTTTGCGACCGGATTAAATCCGGAAAGTGTTACAAAAAGTGGCAGTGGAATCACCAGAATTGTTACGCCAATCATGTAGTAGGTCAGGAGAATGCCAGCAATATCCCTGATCTCGCAATTTCTTTGGAAGCCTATTCAAGTAAAATCAGATTGGTTCAAAATGCATCAATGTTAAAACGTTTTTTTTCTCAATTTTGCCGACTTACGAAATGAGAGAGAATTTGAAATTAGTTGATTAATGGAATCAACGGCACTCCAATTTTTGTGCACGACGTAAGCCACTCCAGCAAGTAGCAATGCTGACACGAGCAGAAAGACAGTAGCCAGAATATCCATGATATCCAGCTCGACTTCTGTCGGCCTGAGTAGTTTGCACAATAGAAGATGTAAGCAACATATTGACAGAATCCCGATTCCGATAACCACAGATGCCGTCCAAGGAATTATTAACCATTTTCGATGGGTGAATGCTCTCAGCTGAACGTCTCGGTCGGATATTTCAATGCCCACAATGCACTGTGGAACCAAGTTGTAGGATAGCTGGTAAATGAGCAGAGATGTCCGTACAAGTGGAGACATCATGCTCTCTGATTCCATTCTGGATTTCTCAATTTCAATTACCGTGTCCGCCGGCATTTTGTAATGGTAAAGATTGTACGCTGTAAGGATCTGTATTTTAGTGAAAATTAAGAACGCGGTAGCGACAATCACTAAATGGCGAGCTCTACGTGATATTAGGCATATATAAACATAAAACCCTGCTGGCTATAATACTTCCTGGAACTGAAAGTTTTCGACGGAATAATATCCAACTCTGCTCAGATAAAAACGAGGCTAGTAGTCGTCAATTATTCATACAAACATGTTTAACATAGAAAATAAGGTTTACGGTGGACATGGATTTATTAAAAATATATCGATAAAGGGGTTTTCCAGCACTGTTGCGCGTAACTTGTTTTTATCAAATGTGGTAACGATTCGGAAGATACTTGAATCCCTCGAATGATGTCGCGGAATTATACTGGACTGGGTATTTAATTCTGGGCTAAACTTTCCATTCCACAAGTATGCCACAAGCACATAGTGGTGATTTAATACATGACGCAATCGGCACTGGAGTTAAATTTGCAAGAGAACTCAAGTCGGACAAACTATGTAAGCACGCATTGAAATGTAATTTCGTCGTAGTATGATAGATTTTCCAAGAAGAATAGTCGATTAACAGTAGGTAGTCAAGTTATTATTACGTTATTATTACGTGATTACATACTAAAATAACATGCAATCCAAAATACTAAAATAACATGCAAATGCATTACGTAGTCATTAGAACAAAAATTACAAACATGCTTCTATAAACGTACAACAACATTTTATATAATACCGTTAAGACTTAATCGAAAAATATATAAATAGGATTTATGACCTTTGTTGAAAAAACAATTTATATCCCACAAGTCTCTAAGAATAAGCAAATTCTTTGGTCAGGCTTCTGTATTGCCAATGCTATGGAGCAGAACCAATGTATCTCTTGCATTCGTAATCTATTTCTACAATAGTTGAGTATTGCCTAACTTGCAGAAAACGCGCACGATGAAACTTCTCGACAAGGACACCAAAAATAGAGAAACAAAGCTTTTTCCAACTTTAATTATTTTTGTCCAGATTGAATTAATTTGATTGACTCTTTGTACAGTAAAAGCATACGTAACTGTTTTCAATGTTATTTTGTATAATACGTTTTTTAATAAGCCGAATTTGTTACTGTTGGTCGACTGCGCATTTGTTTGGCAGTATACTGAAACAGCCAGGGTAGTTGTTAAATAACGGTACATTAATGTTGCAAGGATAGGATGTTCCATGATATCTACAATGTAACAAACACATCAGCGTGGTCTGGCCCATCAAACAATTGGTAATGGCTGTAAATTTTTTGAATGCATACTCATGTCAGAAAAGCTCCATAATTCCGCTCTGAAATGTAGCTCCGTTGTTAAATTATGGATTCATCTAGCAGTATGGTCGACGAATGGTAGGAAACCAAGTTAGTAAAATACCGTTATTATTTGCTTTCATTAATCAGTTTGGTTATGCATTTGCCGTAATATTTAAAATCAGTAAAAACAAAATAGACAAACACTGGTAGCGTGGAAAAACATTGCATATGCATTAGAACTAAAATTAAAAACCTGCTTACATGATTGAACAAAAACATTTTACTTTATACGATTACGATGTAGTCGCAGATTATATATAGTGGTTATTATGAACTATGTTGCAAACCCGATTTAAATTTCTAATGCAATTTCTAACAGTGCTAAATCACGCGGAATGCCAATCCAATAACTATACTCGCCACGATGGAACCATGAACTATCTGGGCTGCATTGGAACAAAGAAGCTGCACCTCGAGGTTGCCATAAA
>RBVU03000097.1:0-24508 GCA_004115045.4 Sinella curviseta
AACATCTCCACAAAACATTACAAACTCGATATACAACATAACAGGAACAGAAAAGTGCAAAAATATATAGAATCTCTGCAGCAGCTGCAGAAAAGATATAGCATAGAAACTAATCAGCGTATTATCATCACTCACCATTCACCACACCACAATTGCATTGTTGCAAACATATTGCAAAGTAAGTACAGAGAGACAAAGCAAAAACCTGTTCACACAGGTACATATAAGCCAGCAGCGCAGCGCAGAGGAGCAGCTCACAGCGTTAAACACGAAAGGGTTACTAATCTCCGCCTTATGCTTGGCGTTTTTTTATAACATCGCCATATACAATGTACGTCTAAATTGTCGATAAGGTGAAGGGATTCTTCTTCTTCTTGTTGTGCGTACGTACCTATGCGTAGCAGGGATACAGTTTCCTGTCGTCTCTGCCTGCTTACCTTCATGTTATCTTATAGAAGGAGATGATGATCCAACAACAACAATACAGTCAACAATACGCATTTTAGTAGTATGGCTACTTAAAACCACACATCAACGCAGAGTTAATGAATGAGAAGAAGATATTATAAAGTACCTAGCACCCTCATCTTCATCATTATCTCTTCATAATCAACTTGTTATTAATGCGTGGGTGGACTTTCATTGTAAATTTTTATGTGGTATAATATGGAACTACTTTTTATCTCTTAATACTTCCAATTAAGGCATGTACGTAGTCAAACAATGATGAGTCTTTCAATAATTGTTGTTGCTATTAAATGAGTGGCTCTTCCTTTTGCTGATGATAAAGTGTGCACTTAATACACGGTTGCTGCTGCTATGCTGGTGTGAAGCGAAGGAAAGGAACAAGGTGAAAAAATATAAAGGACCACTTGACCGCTGTGGTCATTGAATTGAGCATAAGCAGCACAAATTCTATTGGCGACCGACCATGTCCAAGTAGTGGGGAGTGTTGGCTCTTTCAAGTGACTAATAATGTGTTCTAGAAAGGCATTTATACTTAATTCCATTGTTTGATTAAAATCTCCTCGTTTGGTGGCCTGCTTGCTGTGTGGAAAAGTAGACCGCAGAGACGAAGACGAAACCAAAGAAAATATAATATCGCGTCTGTGATTATTTTTTAAATAACGTGTGGGACATCTTTGTCTTATAGCCTTGTAGTACCTGTGCTGGCATATAGGTCCCATAATTTAAAGGAGTGAGTATACTTGAATTTATATGCTGGAACCGGAAGTGGTGTGTGGTCTGTGACGAGTGAGTTGTTGAGTGTAGTGCGCAAGCGCAGGGACAGTTTAAAGCAATGAAGTCATTTATCTTATCATCCATGCAACAACAATCTCGTGGTGTTCAATCGCTTGCGTGGTCCACTCTGATATGGGTATTAGTTCATGGAATGCTGCCCCTTCTCGCAGGGGCAGCAGAATATGGACGTAAGTACTATTATTTTATAATTTGTATTACTATTAATTAAACCAACCTTTATCCTTTAATAAAATGCATGTTATGCATTTCTAACAGCGTCATTGGAGTACCTAGTCCGCGACTCAAAGGAAGCTTCCTCAAAATCTCCCTCTGAGCTCAGGGAAATCTTTTTAGAGTCCTACTTCCCCAGTCATTCCGTTGTGATCCCGTTAACAAACGGCTCCTCAACTGCCCCCGTGTACAAGGTTCATCCCACCGGGGAGTTTCTCGTCATTGCTCCCGAGGGACACGGGGTCATGGTTGTGATCCAACAACTGCGCCTTCGAACCAGTGTGATCTATTCAGAGGAGGAGGACGCAACGTTTTTAAAGTGCAGGGACTTTATCAAGTTTCAAGCGGGCAATCAAAGCTCCTTTAAGACTTGCGGTAGCGTGTTGAAATACTCCAAGGAGGGGTCACCCAAGCAGCTATTAGGTCCCCGCAGTTTTTTGACGGATGAGAGGCAGCTAACGATACGGATCCACACGGACAAAACGCTGGCCGATCACGATTACGGCTGGCACGAAACTATAGCAGTCGAAATCGTACTGACTGCGTTTCAGAGGTGCCCAAAGACCAGTTTTATGACCCAGTGGGTCAAGTGGACGGGAAACAATAAGATCAAGAGTTGTTCTCCGAGTGAGGACGTGATTTGTGTGAATGTCGAAAATTTTTGCGATGGCGTTATGAACTGTGGCGTCAAGGGACCTTTTGGTCACTTGGGTTATGATGAGCAGAACTGTAAAACGTTAAAGTCTTCTGGTCCGGCGGATCCGGCTATTAAACTGGAGCCGTTGCCGCCAACTTCAACGGTTGTGCCACATATTGGCGTGAATACTCCATACGTTCCGCCCTCCAAGAAGACGCTCAGTCCTCTTTATCTCATCCTGATCTTTAGTGGCGTCGTGCTCGTTGTCTTTGGGGCGTGCACGTGGCTTGCCAAGGCGAACGAGAAAAAGTTCCAGCACACCGTTTACAGATTCTCGACCATGAGGAGGAATAGGAGAAATGGTGCCGCTGGGGCTAATAACAGAGGGGGAGGGGCGGGGGAAAGAAGCCCTGAAAATAACGAGACGACACTTACCAGGTGTGTAGCTGCGCATTCCAATTTGCACACATTTAACTATTCTCCATTTATATTTGCAAAATCAATTAAATTTTTAATTCTCGTTTCAGAGTGCCCACTGCACCTCCAACGGGGTCGGATGGAGTAACCCCAGGGAGTAGCGGTCCAGATCCAACAACGGAAGGACCTCCGCCATACGACGACCTATTTCCCAGTGCAAGCGCGCCGCCTCTTTCACACACGCCAAGTCCTACACCAACTATAACGAAATGAGCCATATAGCCATTTAATTAATTATAATTTAATTACTTATGTAAAATACCAAAAAAATGCAACACGTTCCTTCTTCGTCGAAAAAATGTCCTGTAGCGAATAGATGAAACTATCCAATTCAAGTAGGTCATAGGTTTCCAAATCAAGAAAGAAAATATTTTTTTCGCAGGGTCACAATCATCAACTTAGACAAACAACCAGGCTTTCTGTGTAAAAAAAATAATTGCAACAAGAGCAACTTTTTTGTCATGCATGCTTTGCTGTTTAATACAATCTCAAACGTGAATCAACTCATAATTTTCTTAGCTACAATAATATCTTGTTCCAAAGAAAAAAATATATAAAGTGCTTCATTATATAATCTGCTATAATTATCAATACTCCAACCAAAACCATCAAAATCGAAATCATTCCATCCACACACTTTACAGAAAAAACCAGACATGAGTGAAACGCACAAAAAAAACCAAAAATACTTCAATATTGATTATGTCACAAGTAAACCAATTTATCAATCACAAAAAAACGACGACTGAAATGAAACTTGTTGCTCTTCAATTTTAAACGTGTCACGTACATACGCACGTATACAATTAACAACTGAAATTTTTAGGACATCTCTTTAAAAACAGTTGTATAGACAAAAACAATTAGTGAAACTCAATTAAAATTAATACCACTTTTTCATGTCAAACTGTTGTGTGAGTGCGTGTGCCTGTTTTTATACCTTTAAAAAAATTCCAATTCAATTTGACACTCAGGTGAATTAACTATGAACTAATAGCAATCTCAACTAAATAGCAGTACTCATTATTATAAGGAACGCACTTTAAGGAGATTCCAAACTGTGTAGCAATTTTTATAAAAAGTAACTCATGCCGTTGCAAATGCAAGTTTAATTACAATACTATTATAACTCATCATCTTTTTCTCTCTATCTGATTATTTGCTCAGATCGATCCTGTGAAAAATAATACGCTGCTGCTGTGAACTACAAAAGTAGCCGATGAAAGCGCATTTAATGAATGATTATTATTATTATTACGTAAGATACCCAAATAAAGTGACAAAATGGTCATGGTCAAGAAGCGTTTTTTAAAGAAGCCATAATATTGTTGTGTTTATTACCTTTTTTAATTAAATCATTGAGTAATAATTATGTATGCTGTGCAGTACAGTAGGCGGTAGATAATTTAAGTTAACTAGTCACCATAATATAATCATTCATTTTGTTTGTAAATCGTTGATAATCTTATTAAATTATCACTTCTTGTAAATCATAATGATTCAAGACAAAAATATTCAATGTTCATTCAAGAATCCAAGAAAAATGGAAACAATCAAAGCCAAAATAGTCATTTTTTTCTCCGCGTATGTATGTACATTTTTACAGCGTTTTGATTTTCACTGCGATGAACTGTTTCATTCAATACTAATTAAAATATACGTATTTTGTAGTTAATAAAGGGACGACGGAGTCTTCCATTTTTGTTTCAATTTTTTTATATAGTTTTGTAGACACGCGCACGGTACGGTACAAGCAGCTCGTTATAATATGTAGGTTTTAAAAAAATTATTATAATCATTGATTATAATATAATTTTATAAGAAATATAATAACCTTTTTGTGATTTTTTTTTCGTTCATTGTTTCGTTCATTCAATGAAGATATAGTTTGTGGTGCATGTACATTTTAACGTTATAATCAGTGATGTATTTAAAATGCTGCTATTAAATTAGTAAAATTAAAATAAACTAAACATACTAATCAACTGACAATATATACTTGCATTGTAATTTTGCGAAAAAAATTATCGGTCATTTTGTTGCAACGTGTGTATACGAAGAAAATGAGATCTAAAACATGATTGTTGTGTTAACTATAATATCATTTTATTACATTTTTACAAGAAACAGACAAAAACTAAAAACTAACTCAACAGGAAACGCATTTTTTACTAATACTTTGACTAATAATGAATTTTACAGAAGGGCAAAAGAAAAATAAATATACTTTTTAGTGCCGCCGCCGCAAACTGATCTCAAATTTCTCAAGAAACATTGTTCGTTTTTGTTGTAAAATGTAAAACACGGATTTATGAATTGCTACATTGTTCAGTTACTTTAAATACTACTCATTTAAATGTAAATACAATCTTTAAACTGTTATTATGAATTAAGAAGAAATGAAAGATAAATGTTAAAAATGAATCCAGAGCCGATCCTTTTTCTGCCTTGCGGTTGGTTATACTCTTTACAAGGAAATGATTAAGAAAGCATTATAGAAATGTAAATATCGTCAGGTACGTGCGTACCTATGTAAGTAGGTCACACATAACTTATAAGCCATAACCTATAAGGAAATAATGTCATAATAATATTACCTATAATGTACGCGTATGAACGAATGTATAAATGATGATGAACAATGAAATAAAAAACACTTGCATTCTAATCTGAACCAAAGAAACACTTCAAATTTATTGGCATAGCTCATCCCAGAATCATAAGATTCTCACTGGTGTAGATAGCGAGTTTCCTATTCGAAAGTTTTTAACAAAATTTTAAGGAAAGTTAACCTCTCACAAAATTGAATGTTTCCATATAAAAGTGCATATATGCACATAAACAAATAAAAACAAACAGTTCGAATTATACAAAGTCATACAAACAACTTCAATCAGCGAGTGTCTCCACCTCGATCCTGTGTAATCCCCTGAAAAATCAATCAAAAGCGAATAATCAGAACATATAATTAATATTCGTAGATAAACAAAAATTTTTAATCATCATCGGAATACGTAATTAGTTCACGCATACATGCAAAAAGGAAACTTTACAAGTGATCGCTGTGGAAAGCACAACAGTTCAACGTAAAAAGCTTATAAACTATCTTCATGCAACCTACAAGGAAAAGTAGACGCAAAAATCAATTAGCCCCAGAATACTCTGGAAACGACATATTAAATCCACGTACAAGGAAAAGAAAAGTCAGAGTTCAAAACGAACCAGAAGCCGCAGTTGTAACCACGGATTCAGAAACCGATCAACAAGCCACTGCTACTTCTACACCAAAACAAGGTGCTGACGGATTAAACTGGAACATTTCAAGAGTTCCACGACCACAAATCGAAATTACTCCAGCACGACCAAACACATTCAAATTCACAAATCCGGAAACAGGAGAAGTCGAGTGCCACCTTCCCGGTAATCCAGCAGGAGGAGCGCTGCTACTACAAAATAACTATTGTCCAAACCAAGATTTTTCGGACTGTGACGACGATCAAGAGCTAGGTGAAATAGATACATCTAGACTTTCATACCCAAATACATCAAAAAAGTTTCATCGTACTCATCTGTCGGAAGTTGCCGATAAATTCTACACTCCAGCACAAGAACCACTGGATTTAATTGACATTTCACATAACGTCACACCATTTCCGGTTGACAAACAAAACGAAGAAAAAACGGATCCTCTTGAATACGACGACGTCATCTTAGACAACTCTGGTGAAAGTGACATTGCCGTGTTGCCACTAACTATAAATAGTCAACAAATTTTACAAGATGATGACACCCAGAAACAATTAGGTGGGGGAAACGAAATTGTGCATGTTGAGCTAGAAAATACAAGAGCAACTGTTTCACCGGAAAAGAAAGGTCAGAAAACAACATTTGATCTCTTACAAGAAAAATTAAGCAGTCAAGTACCAGGATTCGCTTTAGACGCTGCAGGCGCCAGAAAAACTGCAATCAGAGACCAGTACCAACAATCGGATTTGTCCTTACCAGCCGACATACTAAATAAGCAGAAAAACCCCAAATCAATTGCATGGGCAGTTAAACTTAACAAAAACAACGATCAAGTAACCATTTATTCTCCGAGCAAATTACCACCAGGTATAAAAGAACTGCCCAGATCAAATAATCCATTTCATATTCCATCAACCGACGACGAAAAGCTACAACAAAATACGGAAGCCCAGCAAACGGAAAATTCTGCGCAGGAATTAAGGACGAGTCTAACAAATACGCCACAAAAGACAGCTCAATCTAATCAAACATCAAATATTTTGGGTATTATTGGCAACAAATTAAGTAACATTTTTCGCTCAAATAACGACAAAAAGAAAGACCATAACCAAGCAAAGAAAAGTCCCTCACAGGACCCCAAAAACAACAGATCTACAAGCAAGCAAGATCTAATTAACTTGCCCACTGGGAAAATTGAAAAGACGAGCATAACCTCTGACCTGTCATTCCTGAACCTGAGCGTATTAACAAACACCGATTTTGGAGTCTTTCGCAACGGTCAAACCAAACAACTCTCAAAAGAAAATAGCCAGAACCAGTCTACATCACCAGAGAGAGCTGCGGGAAAGAACGAAGAAGAAGTAGAAAATAAAAAAGCACTAGACTTTGCAGAAGAAAGCTACAGAGAGGGGATAGCAGAAATTTCATCCTCTACACCATCTTCCACAAAATCAAGCACATACCTCAATCTTGATAAAGTGACATTCAATCACTCAGAATATCAAAGGTCGGCAGAAAAACAAAACAAAGAACAAGTCGAAGAACTTCAGGAATTATTCAGCAGATTTGAAGTCTCAAAGGACCAGAGACAAAGTGAGAGAAATACATCACAGACCAACCAGAAAGAAGCCGACTACGTTGCTACACATCAAGTGGATACGAACACATCTAATCAAGATCATAATACCCCAGTTACGGAAAAATCGGGTACTCCCGAGCAACTCGAGCAACAACGAGCTAAGGCAAAGGAAGCTCAAGAACTAGCAGAACAGGAAGCGGAGAGAATCAACGCCCTCGAGGCCAAATTAAAAAAGCAAACTGAGGAATTTAGAAAAGCCGAAATCGCAAGGCAGCAAGAAGAAGAAGATCATCGACTCGAGCAACAAAGGGCTTTACGAAGGCAGCAAGAACGTGCCAAACAGGCCGAATACGAAGCAGCCAAACAAGCCGAGCAAGAAGCAGCAGATTTAGGCCGAATTCAGCGAGCCCGCGAAGTGGAAATCGAAGCAAAGAGACGAGCTGCTCGTGAGTCCGAGGCATTAGCAAAATTGGAAGCAGAGAAGGAAGAAAAAGAAAGACAGCGTAAATCTGAAGCAGAACGGCAAACGGTAGATAACCAAAAAGAAGACACCTGCTACTACGAGACATCTGAATCGTCCACAGAAGCGGCTACGAGGCAAGCCAAACAACTAGCCGAGAGAGAAAAAGAACAAGAGGCGATTGCACGCACAGAGAAAAAAGCACAACTCGTTAGGAAACTTGAGGCAAGAAGACGACTCGCCAAAGAGGAAGAAAGACAAGCTGAGTTACGAGCAAAAGAAGGAAAATCACAGAGATTAAACGTAATTCAAAAAGGAGCTGCACGACAGCTTCAGTTTGAAGAAGTTCTACCAGAAAACAAAAGGTGCGCAGAAATTGAGAAAGAACCTTTGAAATTAAGAGAAGATAACCCTTTCCACATTTTCGAGGAAAAGGGAACGAGCAACCTCCAACCACAGCAAAATCTAACAGACAAGTCAAACCAACGACAAGAGGAAGCCGACTCCAATACCATTAAGAAATATCTGCACTCAATTTTCAACAAAACATATGATACTTTGAGCCAGGTAGCCCACAAAACCACAACACAATCGCTAATCATCGGAACACGAGAAGAACGACCTCAAGTAACAAGTAAGCCAGAAAGCCCAAACAAACAGTCATTGGAGACAATCAACCTTTCAGCCAGCGACCCGATTCCGCAGAGTAACCCATACGCAAGTCATACCATCAGAGAAAAACCGACCAACGAAACCCAGTCATATACATCAGGATCAATTTTAGGTTCTACATTTGTATTTCCGGATTACGGTCTAAACGAAAGCTTTGACATCTGTGACTGGAAAACTAAAAAACAAATAGAACACACTCGGAGAGACCCACAAGAAACACGAGATCAGGAACAGATCAATCTCACCTACGAAATGTCGTTCGCAGACATGCCAAAGTACACCGGCTCTCTGAATGCCACCGATGTGAAGCAATACTTCATAAATTTAGAATTATGGGCGAAAGCAAAAACAATTCCATCAATACGCCTGAAATATCTCCTCAACATGGCATTCACTAACGAAGATGCCAATCGATGGCTGAAACTGCATCTGAACGAAATGTACGACGAACATGTCGACTTCAAGTCTTTCTGCCGGCATTTCCTTAGTGACGCTCCTATGCTCCGGGAAGATGAGATCTCTATCAATTCAATCTTGGAACTTCGTCAAAGAGACGACGAAACAACATCCTCATTCATTCTACGGGTTATTTCACTCGCTGGACCACGCCTGTCGTATGTTAGCATGTCAGAGGTCATCAGAAACCTAATGAAAAACATGAACCGTGATGTCTCCTACTTCATCACCCTTAAGCATGGACAACCAACATCTCTTCTGGCATTAAAGTCAGTAGTGAAGGAATATGAAAACAATATAGATTCAAGGCCATGCTCCAATACACGAAGGAACCAGAACGACAATTCGCTAATGGAACTTAACAAATACCTCACAGCGGAGTTGGCGGAGGCAAAAGCAAAGCTGGCAAGCACAACAACGGCACAAATCAATGTGGTCCGCGCGAGTAAAGTAACGGACACGAACACGATTCCGGCACAGCAAAGCAGCCAAAAGAAACAAGAGGACCAAAGTTCTGGACCTAGCCAAGCCCACCAAAGAAGACCAGAAAGCCAATACAGGATCCGTAGGGATGAAATGATATGTTCATATTGTAACAGAAGAAAACACCTGGCAGTAGAATGCTGGAAGAAAGCCGACGATGAAGGAAGGCCACGTCCTGACAATCGAGGAAGAAGGTTTGACAACGACCGTCGCCAAAACGACAACAGAAATCCAACCTGGAACAACAAAGCTCCTGTGCAATATAATGATGGTAGACAGCAAGGTTCCAGTGGGAAAAACCACGATTCGAACGGAAACCAGTATGGTAACAAAGGACAGCGAGACAATAGGAACGATGGGTACAACGGAAATACCCAAAACGAGCAGCAACAAAGGAATAGCTCGGGAAACCAATCAGGGGCTGGGACTCAATAACCCAGCCCGTTCCGATAACCAATTCAAAAACTCGTGAACCCTTAGATGAAGATATGAACAAAAAACCTAAAGAACCCAACGACTCAACAATTTTCAAAAATAAACCAAGTAATCCAATCTTAGAAATCCAGATTCGTACAAATAGGACCGACGATAGCGACACTTCACCTGTAATCCAAATATCAATTTTATCCGAAGAATCAACAGCATTGTTGGACTCGGGAGCAACACTGTCGCTTATATCAAAAAGCATCGGAGATAAATTCAACCGTATACCATCCGACAACGTCAAACTAAAAGGAGTAGATGACAAAGTAATCGAGCATTATGGGCTTGTCCTAGTCCCAATAACGATCGGAAGTAAAACAATAACTTATCCATTCCTTTCAGTTAAAGACGACTTCGCAGACTGCATCCTCGGCTGGGACTTCATTTGCAGTTTCAACATAGCGTTCTCAGCAAATAACCAGTTCATATCTTCATCCACATTCGGAATTGTACCAATCCTTAAATCAAAACCAACTCTTTCGGAAGAACTTGGACTCCAAAAGTATATAAAAGTCGACGAAACTGGAAAAGAGATACCACAAACATTAATCAATACACAACCAAAATTCCAGGAAACAAATACAAATGAACCAATCTACGCAACAATAAGACATATTAGAAAAGCAAGAACCAACACATGGTCCCTTCGAGCTGAAGAAAAAGTGATAATCCCACCCAAAACCGTAACAACCGTACGAATATCAACAGCCGGATTGGACACAACAAAACCCGCTCTCATCAAGCCAAACAAGCGTCTTTTGAAAAACACTGGTGTAGCCGTTCCTGATTTGCTGCTACTTTCGAACACTGACCACATTCAAATCATCAACTTTAGCGACCACAAAAGAATATTAAACCCTGGAACGAAACTAGGAGTTTTTGATGGCCACGCCGAAATATCAGACATAACGCCGGCGTGGAGAACAGAGAAGCAAAAAGCACGCTTAACAGCCAGAATTGCAACCGTCCAACCTATGACCAAAGAAGAACAAGAAATAAGAGCAAACCACAGGGAAGTCTTTAGTATAGCAGAAGATATTCCAGACGACGTTCGAGAGAAATTACTAGACCTGCTCTTCGAATATAACGACTGCTTCTCCTGGACAGGCGAGGATGTGGGAAAAGTTAAACAATTCCAATATCATATAGAGACAGGAGATGCCAAGCACCAAGTTCTGAGGGGACACCCAAGGTCATTTAAAGAAGATGAAATAATCAACGCGGAAACGGAGCGCCTGCTCAAGCTAGGAATAATTGAGAAGAGTGATAGCAATTGGTCTGCTTACCCGTTCCTAGTCAAACAACACCTTCCCGGGGGAAAGATTAAACTACGACAAGTTATCAACTACAAAGCTCTTAACGCAGTTACAAAACCACTTCAATTTCCCTTGCCCAGAATCCAAGACATCATTAAGAAGCTGCAAGGAAAGCGTTACTTATCACTTTTCGACCTTTGCGCTGCGTACCACCAAATTTCCTTGGACGAATGTTGCAGAGAGAAAACAGCATACGCGACAACTCAAGGACTTTTCCAATTCAGATACATACCTTACGGAGTGACTTGTGCACCAGGAGCATTCTCCCAAATTATCCAGCATGTCCTCTGCGGAATGAACCCAGAAGAAATAAGCTACTACATAGACGATCTTATAGCATCAACTTCCTGTCCATATCGCCACCTCGAAGTACTAAGAGATCTACTACAAAGAATCAGAGAATACGGATTTCTCTTATCACCTAAAAAATCATCATTAATGCACGCACAGCAGCGGGTACTGGGACTGCTAGTTGACGGGGAAGGACTACGAATGTCTGAAGAGCAGATACAAGCAATTCAGGAATTACCACCCCCACGAACCAGGAGGGGCTTACAGAAATTGTTGGGCAAATTTAACTACTTCAGGCGCTGGTGCAAAGGTTACAGTAAAATTGCTGCCCCAATGGAGCAATTACTACGACGCAAGAATGTCAAAACGTTTGAATGGACACCGGAAGCCCAAGAATCTTTAGAACAAATGAAAGTAGTAATGGCAAACCCTCCAATTTTAAGTCACTTCCGGTCAAACACCACACCTGCAATTATTTACGTGGATGCGTCAGATCTAGGGCTGGGGGCCGCGCTTTATCAGGAGCAAGACGGAGAGGTCAAACCGATAGCCTATACCTCACGACGATTGAATGATGCCGAAAAGAAAAAGTCAATTGTGATGCGAGAACTGACAGCGATTACTTACGCACTTAAAAAGTTTCGTCCCTTTATATGGGGAGAGAAAATCGAACTCTGGACAGACCACATGCCTTTATTAGGTATGATCCGAAATCCAAAAGAAGACACGCTACCACCTGATGCAGTTCGATGTTTACTTTACCTCCAAGATTGGGACCTTACAGTTAAGCATGTGAAAGGAAATGAGAATACTGTCAGCGACGTTTTATCAAGATTACCAAATGATCCCGCACCACCCGATGACGACGAGACAAGAAATGTGGTACCACTTGGAATTGATGATTTGTACCAGAACCCGACAGATATGAAAGGAAAACAAGCGCGTATATGTACCATAAAAGCAACAACTTCAAAACGCATGCAACCCCCAAAGCCATCAACCCTTGAGGAGAGAACAATTGACAGTCATCCCAAGAATGCAGCCAGCAGTCAAATAGTTGAAAGCCCATTTAATGAAGACGATTTTAGAGAACAAGTAGTTCCAATGCCAACAGTCCAATACGACATACTAATAACCGCTCAATCGAAGGACGAGGAAGTACAAAAAATTATTGAAGACGTCAAAAGTAAGAAAAATTTTGGAAAGCTAAAACACTGCTTCATAAAAGATAACGTGCTTTGGTACAATAGACCAGATGTAGGACATGAGGTTGCGTACCTACCAAAATCTATGCGCCTCAGCATTTTGTACGAGAGCCATGAGAGCTCCATCAATATACATAACGGTGTTTGGAAAACATACAAAGCAATTTCTAGCAGATACTACTGGTGTAAAATGAAGAATCATATTTACCATTATGTCCTATCATGTGACATTTGCCAAAAAATTAAGCACAGTAGGAGGAAACCACAGGGGTTATATCAGCATAAAGAAGTACCAAATATTCCAATGAATCAATTACAAATTGATGTAGTTGGGCCACTTCCACGTAGTTCAAAAGGTTATAAATACATAGCCACAGCAAGTTGCGTTTTCTCAAAATATCTTATTCTTGGTGCATTGAAAGAAAATACTGCAGAAGAGTTTGCTCAATTTTTATTACATAGAGTCGTTCTAGTTTATGGACTGTTTGAAAAATTACAAACTGACTTGGGCACAAATTTTACATCAAGCTTAATAAAACATCTCATGAAATTTTTAAAAGTAGAGCACCGACTAGGCACGGTAGAACATCCAAATTCGCAATCAATTACAGAACGCTCGCATGACTTCATCAATACCAAACTCAGGGCATTATCCTCTGACATAAAAAACTGGTGTGAGTATTTGGACTACATCGCATTTAGTTTCAATTCTTCCATTTCAAAAACAACCAATCAAACTCCAATAATGGTTCTTTTTGGCAAAGAAGCAATGCTCCCTAGTCAGTACATTCTTTCCACTTACAAATACGACACATTAAACAGCATCAAGGAAAAACTAGAATTAGCACGAGAAATGGCACAGCAAGGCATTTTGGACGCACAAGGGAAAAATGAAAAAACTCAAAACTCTAAACGTAGGCACGAGACATATGAAATTGGTGAAAAGGCTTTCATCATGACATTTGGTACTGGAGGAAATCTGCCAAAAAAGATAAAGCATATTTTTGAGGGACCCATTACAATATTGAAAAAATCTGATACAGAGATTAACTACCTCATCCTAAATGAAACCAAGAAAAGGAAAGTAAAATATTGGGTACACGTGTCAAAACTACGTAAAAGGTTAGAAAGATCCATGAATAAACTAGGTCTTGCAGACGTGGAAAATGACAAGATCATTCAAAATACAAACATGCAGGAAACTGAAGAAATAATTAACGAGCACAGCCAGGAAAAATCCTTAAATAACGCACGTGCCGAAAATAGCATTGAGATTTCACAATCCATGCCACAGCTCACTCCTCAAGGAAATAATAGCAATAATCGACATACACATACACAACAACAAACAAACGAGAATAGCACAAGTCAGCGACTTTCATCAGAGGAAAATCATTACAATTTATTTAACACAGAAAGTTCGCTTATTGAATTCCCTACAAACAATAATCCATCCAGAAGGCATTCATACTCCCTGAGGGAAAGAAAATAGATTAGCTGCATATTTAGCCAAGGGTACGCATTAAAGAAAAAGATAGAAGAATAGATAAATAAAAAGAAAACGGAAACCTCAACATTCATACAAGTGAATTTTCCAAAATAGTTTACAAGAATGAACCTTAAAAAGTCAAGTAGCACAGGCAGCACCAAATATTCACTCGTAAAGAGAACTAACAGGATGAGGAGCCTGATCACCTTTTTATTTTTGTTGGGGATCAATACAATTAGAAGTGAGGAAGAGGAGGTGTATCTGTCGACAGGATTAAGGTTCATTGAACGACCGTCAGTAATTTATGAAAGCACAGGATTAATAAGTTATCAAATTGCAATTCCGGAGTTCCATGACTTCACAGAAAACATCACTTGTTCCGACATAAGAGTAGCAGAGACCTGCGCAATCTTCATGAACATTCGGCGATTGGTAAGGTCATCACTTGAAATGCTTAACCACACATTATTAAACATAAATGATGCCGAATTACCACTCATAAGGAAAAATAGGGCATTCTCATCCATAGGATCTATGTTAAAATTTGCTTTCGGCACAGCCACTGATTACGATGTAGACCAACTAACACAAAAGCATGGGGATTTAGAAAAAATGACCGAAAACATACAAAGCCAGCTAATTCAGGAACATGATTCGGCGGTAAAAAATACCGTATTAGTGAACGCATACACTACAGAAATGAAAGCATTAGTATCATCCGGCCTGCAAAACGTCGAGAGCATAGCAAAGGCAGCTTTATCAAATAACAGTAACATGTCACTTCAGTTAGCATCGGTTTTTGATGCAACAATTCTTTTATCAAAGCTCACTCATCGCATTTCACTCTCATTGACGTGGTTAAAAACTTTACAATCATGTACATCGAAAAGAATTCCTACAATTTTATTACACGAAGAGACATTAAAAGCTGACCTGATTAGACTATCAAAAGATCTAGATGAGCACGAAATGGCACTGGCCATACCACTTTACAACTATTTTGCATACACTCACATAAAATCTACCAAATGCTTTGTATCAGAAAAAGCGTTGGTAGTACACATAAAAATTCCATTAATTTCTTCAGGCGCTAACTATAAAATGTATGAAGTGAAAGCACTTCCAATGGTTTTTGGAAACCAAATTTGCACGGTGAATGTCAACGAACCAATATTAATTCATAAAAATGGCAACCAGATTATACCCTTGGCTACAACTGACGTAACAGAATGCATTTCTAGTGAACTTTGCTACGTAGGAAATTATCCGTCGCATTTTTCTCATAATCAAAATTGTTTTGAAGCATCCTTTTTAGCGAGACCGACCATCAAACAAATAAGGAATTCATGCTCTATGACTTGTTCAAACTATGACTTTCAGAAGCCATTATTTAACCGCATCACTGATAAAGTATATGGTGTTATATTTCCAAATCAAACAATAGTGATTTCATGTCCAAACAAAGATGACAGAGTAATAAGCACGAGAAAACAAACAGGCATCTACATACTCACCATATTTTGCGATTGCAAAATTTCTATGGCAGGCAAAACCTATAAACCGCAAATGCCATGCATGAAAAACGAAGAAATTGAAGAGGTAAAAGTCACGCACTCAGTGGCAGCAGGCTGGAGTGCAGCAGAAGAAGACATGATAGTAAATAGCCAGTTAGCATACACAAATAAAAGCATTTTAAACGAAGAATGGAAAGATGCAGTTCCTCATATTGACTTGTCAGTTCCACCTTTAAAACAATACCAGCCTTCTGCTCATGTAGAGGCGGCACCATATATCTCTTATAGTACTGTTCTTGTCGTAATCATTATAATCATAATCATCCTTATCATCATTTGGAATAATAGGACCACTTTCAAAAAATTCAGTAACTTACTAAACCCAACAACATTAACTGAGACAGTTATGACAGTCTTGTTCTCTCGACCAGCAGAAGTATCTGCAGATGTCGTTGACATTTCTAGTCAGCAAAATATAGAAATGAAAATAGCTTTAACATTACTATGTATTGTAGTCCTATTACTCATCGGAACTCTACTTGTCCAGCTCATCATATTACGAAAGTTAGTAAAGTCACGTTTACTAACGCTCTTTAGCCAAGAATTGAAACCTTACGATGCTGGCAAAATAAAAGTGACAACCATAAATACACGGTCTGCAAGTCCAGCACGCACAATCACACACACATTCCGAAAAAATAATGACGAATGCACTACAGAAAAATTAGAATTGCAGAACTGCAATTTCTTAAAAGAAATGCACGAGAAGGCTAAATTAGTTTTAAATTTAGATGAAAGTAATGTTTAACATCAGCACTGTACAGACATTAAAACATGTTGATTAGTTTAGCATCAGCAGCATCATTTTAAATAAGACAAAATAGTCAGTTGGTCTCCAACCTCCATCTAGAACAGACAAATCAACTTTTCCTGTTTTTCCTGTGTTAGTGTTAAAAGATCAAGAGTAAAGTATTAGAAAAATAATCGGAATCAAAGTTATCAACGAGTAACAAAAACGTTAGTCAGACTAAAATGGGTGACAAAAACGACAACACTTTTAACGAGTACTGGAATCCAAACACGACAAACACCGACCGTGACAAACTAATTAGCGTCTTCATGACCACACTTCATTATCTTCGAAATCTAACTTTATATTGGGAGCACAAGCTCCACCCCTTCCCAAAGCAACACAAGAATTATTTTACTGAACTTACACAATTCCTCACAGAAGTGTTAATTTTGATATTCCAGGCTAGACTGGGATTTTTCTCTACACAAAGAATAAAAATTCCCGCATACGAAACGGCAGAAGATCAAATCATGAATAGATTCAATCCATACAGGTGGCGCAAAAGCGCTGAGAAAAGCACAATAAAAGTGATACCGATTGGCATAATAGAAGGACAATTCCTTAATGCGTACAATTCTCTAGACATGAATAACCCCTTAAGGACCAATATCCTCCAAACAGGCGCTCTTGCAGCCATTGCAGTAGGGAGTACGTTTAAGAACATTGAACAAAAAGACTGTAACACATGGACGCCAGTAAGCAGAATCTGGTGCTCGACATGCAACAATAATAGCCATGACGACAGACTGTGCCGTGTTGAGAATTTAGTTTGTTCCATTTGTTATGCGGAACATAACACGGATGTCCATAGCAAACATCGTCATAATCAATGTCAGTCTACCAAGTTAGAAAAAGTAGAGGAACAGTTATACAATAGGCAAAAAAGTAAACGAACTCGTGAAATTTTTTTAATAGAGAATGAAAATAAGACATCAGACTCAGCGAAGAGATCTTCCAAACGAAAGAAATCATTAATGGGTAAAGAACAGACTCACCCAGATAGTTGTGAGGACAAATCCTTAAATATGGCATTTAAAAATTTATTTACGGAGGAATGGGGAAAGAATATGAGTGCCGTTGATAGAACCTCTACGGAAGAAACACCATCTCTCTTCTTTTCCGCTAGCAATAATAATAAAAACTCCAAGAAGCAGAAAAAACCACTGACAAGCATCGCGCCGACAATCAGAGACAATAGCGCCACACGTGACTTTGGTTTAACATACAACACAACGCAAACCCCACACAGACAAACAAGAGCTCCTCCACAATTAATTCGCCGCCGACGTACACCTTCACCACCACCAACTCGTAGCCCACCTGACGGACAAGACAAGTCAGCGAGGCTTTACCCCCCTTGTTCCAATTGCCGTCTCCGTCTCCATCTATCCACTTTTTGCCCATTTAGGCATGAAAAACCATGTCAGCTTTGCGGATTAAGGGGGCACATAATCGAAAATTGTCACAGATTTTTTCGGAGCGACTTTCCAAAGTAAACTAAAGCAAACAGAATAACAGAACCACACAGAACACCCATTGTTTAACAAAATAAGGAAATACGAAAAGTTGATTTCAAAAAATTCTTTTTTCCCCAAAAAAGTAGACTTTCAATTTAGAAACTGCATATTCATATAAGGAGACCAACTCGGCATCATGACACACATTAATAGTAGCTGATAATTACATTCTAGTGCGAATAGCGCAAGTAGACATCATGATCGTCATGCAGGAAAGGTAGAAGAAAGTAAATAATCATGATGTGACAGAAGCAATAGCAGCATTAAAAAAATAGAAACCTAAGAAATATTTAAAATTTCTGTAGGATAGAATTAATTCATAACAAGTTAAATAATAAACCAGTAGGTAGAAAAAAAAATATTGGTAAAAAAGTGGGTACATTATCGGATTTAAGGCACCAAAAATGAGAGAAAACGAGAGCCGAAACTTGTTAGGGGTAAAACGAGATACAATACAATAAATTTAGAAGTTGAAATAAATAGTACGATAGTCGTAAATAGCCTTTTCCTCTTTAATATCAGGAGTACGGTTTAGCGAGTTGAAAAAGTACAGCAGGAAGAAATTACCAAAAAAATAATAATATTAAAATAAACGAGAGTAAAAAGTGTAAAAGTTGAGTAAGGATAACAAGGTGAGTATAGAACAAGACGAAGAAAAAGGAAACGCACTTGTAATGTAAACACTCAGAATGTAGGCAGATGAAAAAAAAACCAAAATAAAATAATATTATGATTTTAAGTAAGCTGACACAACAAACAGTGGGCAGCAGTAGTAAAACTAATAGTTGATGAAGAGTCTTGAAAAATATTGCAAATGTCACGTAGTATTCAAGTACCAAAGCACAACTTAAGCAGAAGAAGTATCGTAAAAATTGTAAATTAAAATGAAATAAGAATGAAAAGGGGTGAAGAAAAATGTACAGATAGAGAGGCTGATGTAATATGCAGCAGTAATCCTCTTGAAGCTTAGGTAACTCCATTAAGCTAAAAGTATGATAATAATTCAGAACAATATAATAATAGCATAAAATTGTAAACCAAAGGCAAATAATAATAATATAAGATAATGGCATTATAATAATAGTATAAAACAATAGCGTAACAATGGTATCAAATAATAATTATTATTAGAACAGAAGACGGTAGTTAGTACAGTTTAGTATAATTAAGAAGAATAAGTCAAGATTAATTAGAATAATTCAAGAGGGGATTACTGCTAGAAGTCATATTCGCCAAACCAAAATAAAATAAAAACAAGGAGAATCGACTGGATGGGCGAGCACAAACAAACTTGACGAAGGATGACTCGTAAAAACGGAACCAGCGAAGCGTAGTAAAAAAGAGAGGAATGGTAGCAGCAGCAGGAGAAGAAACATCTACATCATCATCAACGAGGAGGAGGATTATTACCACGAACTAGCCATCATCAAGAAGCAGCGGAGCATCATCATCATCAAGCAGCAGCACCATCATCATCATCCACCAGTGATATCATCCTCAAGGAATCCACCAACCAGGTTGAGAGAACAAAGTTATTTACTAAATAAAAAATAAGCTTAGGTATAAGGTATTATTTAAATATTGGCAACAGAACAAGCAAACAACAATTGTAACGGCAATATAGTAATGGCATACTTCGATCACGAGGAATAGAGACATGTATATATGCAATAAGATTAGCTATCATCGCATACTATAGTGAATTATTAAAAAGAAATAAATTTAGAAGTTAAAATGCTAATAAATCATGCACATTCAAATTGAGTTGAGCAAAATGAGTAAATATCTTCATTTGCACGGCGATGGTGCCTCCTGCGGTGGTAATTTAATTGGTTGCTATCCTTGAAGGGCCCATCTCCACAGACGCTGCAAGTATACTTCGGCCTAGCCTTCCACCCCTCACGTTCATGTTTTAAATTTGCATAATAGATATGGCGTTTAATTGCCTTTTTTCCACGAGCGACTTCTTTTTCTTTTATTTTCCGTCGAAGGCGAAGACGATTTACAGCTTGCTCTTCCTTCCGATCTACGGCACTCATCTGTTTTTCTAACTCTTTCACATTTATTTTATCCACCTCAGGCTTTAGTTTAACAAATTTTTTAGTGAGGGCTCGCTCGACGGCGCCAGTTAGGCGTTCGCGTTTTTATGATCATCCCAAGCCTTCAGAAGGTCACTGGGGTAAGGGTCATATAAGAGATTCCCCAAATCAAACTCGGGGCAATATTCATAGTGGGGACATTTTAACCCCGTACCATGAACAGATCGTTTAAGTTGTTTTAATTTCCTAAGACAAAAAGTCTCACAAAAATAGTGTACTTCAGGCTGACCATTAGGTCGACACAAGTCACTACGACACAATCTCTTTCCGGGTTGAGGCACCATATCGCAAAGCTCACAGCGATACCTTCTTTCCATCATGTCTCTAAAAATAAAATACAAATAAAATTAGGAAAACGTTACGATAAGTATGGTAACAATATTGGCTAGCCTACTTTCGTCATAAACTGTTAATTAATCAACCAATTATTTAGTAATTTCATTGATTTTTTTTACTAAATTAGAGAAACTATAACAAAATTACCTCATGTCGAAATAATCGGTCCAGGTCTCTTTCTTCCATAAACCCTTACGTACTTCTTCAACCGCAAGTGCATCAGCCCTTGTCATCCGAGTGTTAATACTACCACTAGTAAAAAAAAACACAACCAAATAATAACATTAGAGTAATAATAATAACAATCTCTATGTCCTTAAATGCCACTACTACTATTATTGCTAATCGGTTCCAGATAGTTTACACATTACATGGTAAAATATATAGTTGCCAACACGAAAAAAAACAACAACAAAATTGTCACTAATAAAAAACATGTATCAAAAAATATATATGTTACTTTCTCTATTAAACAATATCATTACTGTATCGTAATAATAATAACGGAAAACTTGTAAGATATGTATACAGTTAACATATTCACTTATAAACTTTCAGTACTAAAAAATGTAAGAATAAATTGATAAAGTGGCTCGGGTATTACCACAACAATGCCCGGGTAGATACGGGATGGTGGTCACCATCACCACCACCACCAGTTTCGGGAGATGTATTTACATCCATATCAGGTTTATCTGGTAATAATAATAACAGCACATTAGATACAGCAAACCAATGCACAAAACACTTAATCTCTTTGTTGAAACAGGTTACACCTCCCGATCACGGATAATTATAATACACACAGTAATATGTCAATGATAAATTGTAATAATAATATGTACTTACCTAATTATTGCATGATTGACATCTGGAAATCCAGGGTGAAAAGTAAAAAGTGTGAAGAATGTTCGAAGATCAACAAGTGTGAATAGCACTGCGAGATGCTGTTGCCACACAGCAATAACAACATCACCAACAAAATACGGTAAACACAAACCACACCCTCAGCCAGACTTGTGTCTGACTAGAGGGGGAAGGATGACGTCAGGTACGTGCGTACCTATGTAAGTAGGTCACACATAACTTATAAGCCATAACCTATAAGGAAATAATGTCATAATAATATTACCTATAATGTACGCGTATGAACGAATGTATAAATGATGATGAACAATGAAATAAGAAACACTTGCATTCTAATCTGAACCAAAGAAACACTTCAAATTTATTGGCATAGCTCATCCCAGAATCATAAGATTCTCACTATATGATTATGAATGCAAAATAGGTAATAATGATGATGCAATGATGTTTTAATGATGATGAAAAGAATAATTAAATTGTGTATGTAATTTTAGTACTACTGTTCGAGTTTACGGTGTGAGTCGTTTGATGAAAAGTAATTATTTATGAAATGAAATTTTGTTGGTGATTAATTTGTACCATATACATATTATCCACTGTATTAGTTTGAATTTGCCTACCTTTAAATAGGCATTGTCAACAAAATACAAATAATACTTTTCAGTGACAATGTTTATAAAACAATGATTTTGATGATGATTGACTGTTGATGTGAGTGCGAGCGACGAAATGCGTTCAAAAAAATAAAAGTGAGTTTTTAACAGAAATAAAACAAAAATTATGAGTTCAATATAATTTACTTCCATTCAGAAACAAGTTTTATTTTCACCGCAGTATTTTTCAGAGCAACAGACTATAGCGTAATATATCATACATTTTGTACATGTGAAAGCAGAGCCTTTTGAGTTCCAGAAAGATTACACACACAATTAGCATTTTGGAGAAAAAAAGTTGGCAAAATCGCATATTTTTAAGACAGCTTCTCGTGAACTGGCTTGGATTTGAATTCTACTTTGACTAAATACTTGGGTTTTACTTGATTGGTGTTGTAGACAATGTATTCATTGGGATCATGGGATATGGGGATCATGGGATATGAGGATCATGGGATATGGGGATCATGGGATATGGGGATATTGGGATATGGAGATATTGGGATATAGGGATCATGGGACAAGGTGATCATAGCATACGAGGTAGGAGGATATGGGGATCATGGGATATGGGGATCATGGGATATGGGGATATTGGGATATGGAGATATTGGGATATGGGGATCATGGGACAGGGTGATCATAGCATACGGGGTAGGAGGATATGGGGATCATGGGATATGGGGATCATGGGATATGGGGATCATGGGATATGAGGATCATGGGATATGGGGATCATGGGATATGGGGATCATGGGATATGGGGATCATGGGATATGGGGATCATGGGATATGGGGATATTGGGATATGGAGATATTGGGATATAGGGATCATGGGACAGGGTGATCATAGCATACCGGGTAGGAGGATCATGGGGTAGGAGGATATGGGGATCATGGGATATGGGGATCATGAGATATGAGGATCATGGGATATGGGGATCATGGGATATGGGGATCATGGGATATGGGGATATTGGGATATGGAGATATTGGGATATAGGGATCATGGGACAGGGTGATCATAGCATACGGGGTAGGAGGATCATGGGGTAGGAGGATATGGGGATCATGGGATATGGGGATCATGGGATATGAGGATCATGGGATTTGGGGACCATGGGATATGGGGATCATACGATCATGGGATATGGCGATTAAAGGACAAAAGGGACAGTTCAAAGGGAGAATTAGGGACAATTCAAAGGGAGAATTAGGGAGAATTCATAGGGAGAATTAGGGACAATTGGGGAGAATTAGGGACAATTGGGGAGAATTAGGGACAATTGGGAAGAATTAGGGACAATTGGAAAGAATTAGGGACAATTGGGGAGAATTGGGGAGAATTAGGGACAATTGGGGAGAATTAGGGACAATTGGGGAGAATTAGGGACAATTGGGGAGAATTAGGGACAATTGGGGAGAATTAGGGACAATTGGGGAGAATTAGGGACAATTGGGGAGAATTAGGGACAATTGGGGAGAATTTGGGACAATTGGGGAGAATTAGGGAAAATTCAAAGGGAGAATTAGAGAGAATTAGGGACAATTGGGGAGAATTAGGGAGAATTAGGGAGAATTGGGGAAAATTCAAAGGGAGAATTAGGGAGAATTGGGGAAAATTCAAAGGGAGAATTAGGGAGAATTGGGGAAAATTCAAAGGGAGAATTAGGGAGAATTCAAAGGGAGAATTAGGAAGAATTAGGGAGAATTGGGAAAATTCAAAGGGAGAATTAGGGAGAATTGGGGAAAATTCAAAGGGAGAATTAGGGAGAATTGGGGAAAATTCAAAGGGAGAACTAGGGAGAATTGGGGAAAATTCAAAGGGAGAATTGGGGAAAATTCAAAGGGAGAATTAGGGAGAATTGGGCAGAATTAGGGACAATTGGGGAGAATTCAAACGGAGAATTATTGAGAATTGGGGAAAATTCAAAGAGAGAATTAGGGAACTTTTGGGGAACATTTTGGGGAACTTTTTAGGGGAACTTTTTAGGGGAACTTTAGGGGAACTTTTGGGGAACTTTTTAGGGGAACTTTTGGGGAACTTTTTTAAGGGGAACTTTTTTGGAACTTTTTAGGGGAACTTTTGGGGAACTTTTTAGGGGAACTTTTGGGGAACTTTTTAGGGGAACTTTTTACGGGAACTTTTGGGGAACATTTAGGGGAACTTTTGGGGAACTTTTTAGGGGAACTTTTGGGGAACTTTTTAGGGGAACTTTTGGGGAACTTTTTAGGGGAACTTTTGGGGAACTTTTTAGGGGCATTTTTATGGAACTGTTTAGGGGAACTTTTGGGGAACTTTTTAGGGGAATTTTATGGAACTTTTTAGGGGAACTTTTGGGGAACTTTTTAGGGGAACTTTTGGGGAACTTTTTAGGGGAACTTTTGGGGAACTTTTTAGG
>RBVU03000098.1:0-24025 GCA_004115045.4 Sinella curviseta
AATTGAAATTCACCACCTGAAATACAATGTAATAAAACGAAATCGACCCCAGTCGTAAACCT
The DNA here is from genome assembly GCA_004115045.4 of Sinella curviseta. Taxonomy (NCBI): domain Eukaryota; kingdom Metazoa; phylum Arthropoda; class Collembola; order Entomobryomorpha; family Entomobryidae; genus Sinella; species Sinella curviseta. The sequence continues at coordinate 63 of RBVU03000098.1, forward strand.
GTAAAAACAATATTCTCGTTTTCTATTTTTAACGCAATTTTACAGTCTCAAGCTATGACATAGCATGTTTCGCAATACGAGAGAGAAAATGCATAATAATTGTCAACATATTTTTTTCTATCGGTAATAAAATGAAGTGTAGTACTCGGGCTCATCGGACCGTACCGTTGTAAAACAATGTAGCATTATTATTATGCGTGTTTCTTTTAATGAGTTAAAAGCGAAAATGTAGAATATGCTGCATTGCTAATGCAATTTCAGTGCCAATTTGGGACAGTAGTTTCCACGTATGAATAATTGCATTTTACACAGGCAAAGGAGGACCATGATTTTCTTGTATAAAAATCAAAAGCAGAATCATCATTCTGATCACTTTCAATTTCAGAGTCAAACTGAAACATTCCTCTCACCAACATATATTCCACGGATTTTTTTCAGAATAATTTTTCAGAATGAAACTCAGCATTTTGTTCATTGCTGTGTTCTTCGCGTCGCAAGCTTTTGCGTTAACATCAACAACATCTCCATTTGAGGAGCCGTTAAATTTAAACGTCATAGCTTCATACGTTTCAGAAATAGAGCGGTTAGAAAATTCAAACAAAACGGCAAGGCACATTCGATTTGTTGTTCCAGTCCTGCAATATTTTAAAGAAAAAATAAATAACATCAAAACAATAAAGGAAACTGTGAAAGAGCATCTACGGGAAGCCGTGAGAATCAAAATTGAGAAGCTCCTCAACAAACACTTACACACCGAAAATTTTCCTAACACAACTCAAAACCCATCCACAACAACAACTACACACGTCACCACAACAAGGAAGACTACCACAACTAAGCCCATTACAACAACTCCGAAACCCATAACCACCACGCAGGAACAATTAACCACAATTAAACCACAAAACGCCATTTCAACAACAACGAGCATGTTCCCAGTCACTGAACCAGATACGTGTTATTTGGACAACGACCTAGTAATATTGATAGACGCTTCGGGCAGCATTGGGTGGACCAACTCCCAGCTGGCACTGCAATTTACAGCTAAAATGGTATTTGCTTGGAAAAAACACTCTGGCAATAGTGTCGCTGTGTTCCCCTTTTCTACCGTGGTGCACAAAGTGTTCAATTTGGAGGAAGGCAGCCGTCTTAGCGCTAAAGAAGCAGAACAGAAAGTTTTTGAAACACCATATTTCGGGGGTTTAACAGCAACCGATCTAGCATTGGACCAAGTCAGATAAGAAACATTTTATAATGTAGAGGCTAGCACCGTTCCATACTTAAAACTTAAATCATAAAATTATGAGTACCGTTTTTTTATTTCAGGGAAGAATTGAGCTGTTGAACTCAAGCCGGCCGGTACGCATCCCACAAAACGTAATTACATTAACCGATGGGCGCTCGACCTTTCCATATCGCACAATGGTTGCTGCCAAAAAGCTGCATGCAGCTGGTGTGCGTTCAGTAGCAATTGGCATTGGCGACAGCGTGGATCCTCGTGAACTCTTAGAAATTGCAGGAAACAGGGCTGACTATGTGTTCACTCCAAATGATTTTGACGAGTTACTAAAATTGCTTAAGCCAGTGAGTCACATTATTTGTTCCTAAACCTTGAATGTGATTACCGCTTTGCATAGGGAACATAATTGGCATTATAAGAATAATTGGCTCTTTTAGGGTTCGATATCAATGTTATAATGAATAAATGTATTTTCCTCCACAATGCCGTGTATTATATTCAGTGTGCATACTGTATTCTCATATGTAATTCATTCATGTATGTACTTACGTTTTATGAAACTCCGCATTTTTTGGCTGATCATTATGATTTTCAGGAAATGTAACAATAATAATAGTAATGATAATAACCGTTTATTCGCCACCGGTGCAGCATATTCCATTTAGGCATATTACTCCAGACATGATATAACAATCATGACAGTCCAGATACACTTCGTGTACATCTTTCTATGTGTTATCAACATCAGCACACATCATTTGATAAAACAATGATAATTTATAATGTGTAAAGATACATGCAGTACTTATATTAGCAAAACAAATGTTATGCGAAGCTTACATTCACTTTCCACTGTAAATGTATCATGCTCGCACCAAAATAACTACAGAGGGTGCCCATACTTTATTCTGCCACTTTAGTAATTACGATAAATTCAAATACAATAATTCTTCGAATGATTTCTTCGCTCAATATGATAGCCACGTCCATGAACTACCACCCTGCATCTCTTTTTCCACGATTCAAATACGGTGCTGACCAGAGTACGAGGAATCTTTTAGCATTCTCATTTGCCACATTTCCAAAGACCATTAAAAAGTACTGGCTCGACGCTTCCCGGTAGCTTGTTTCAAAAGCCTAAATCCAAGTATGCTCATGGGAGGGATATGGGGAGACTTGACGGGTATATCAGAGCTGGAAATGAGCTTTGGTTCATTATTTTTCCGTAACTCTACCGAATACCGCTGAGTTTTGTTTGCCGTGAGTGAAGGCGCTACATCATGGTGGAGGTACACCCTAAAATCGTCCCATATGTACATTTTTTAGGGATTTTGAGACCTTTCATTATGAAACTCGGCTAACACCTAGTTAAGTAGGTTTCAATCATCCACAAAAACCTACAACCTGTCAATATTTACCCGTCCGACACAAGAATCGCGCGTGGGTGGCAGAATAAAGTATGGGCACCCTCTGTAATGCACGTGTTCCGTCATTACGTACTCAAGCAAATTCCAGCACCAATACTGTGAGGCTGTGCAGAATTGAGTGACAAATGCATGCAGTCTTAAGTGATATATGGATTCAAAAACACACTGAAAAGACGCTCAAATGATTATGTACATATACAAACAAGATTCGTCTTACATATCTCTACCTAATACAGGGGAATATGTATCATCTCTCCAGCGTGTGTAGAATCTTGTCCTTGGTTTTCTTCGGCACGCTCTTTTCTCGGGACTGTTTTCAGATAGCTTTAGAGCAGATACCTAACCAAATACTTTTGTTTACTTCCCTGCAATATCTACTATCAAGTTAGTAGAGATTTTCACTGAAAAATGATGAACAAAATGACGATGATGCTCCAAATTCTGCTTATCCCAAAATGCACCTAACTTTGTTCAGAATATGGTACGTTTTACAGAATTGGATTTTGAAAACATGATTAGTGACAAAATAATAAATCATTGTAGCCTTGAGTTACTGATTATCGTTTGCATTTACTTACAAAATTGTGGGATCAAATTTCACAAATGAAAGAGTCAAAATCATTTGCCACTCAGTAGCTTTGCACACGCCAGATTTTGGACAAGAGTGAAGAGAGTTGGTGGTGGTGGTGCGTTGCTGCTATAAAAGCTGCACAGTAGCATGAAGCACGTGTGCTCGTCACGCATTTTTTTATTTAAAGCTCGTGTTTACCAACTATTACCAAATCACACCGTTTTATCACGCTAGCTCATAATGCGATAGGAAGTTCCAAATTTCGAAATGAATATATTATGTAAATATTAATTATTAAGTGGCGGAGCCACTTTATAAGATCGAGATGTCCGTCCGTCCGTCTGTCCGTCCGTCCGTCCGTCTCTCCGTCTGTGCGCGCTCTAACTCAAAAACGGTTTGATTTTTTTGAAATCTGTTTTGGGCAATGGATAACTGGTCACCTGAGAAGGGTCCAGCGTGATTTTGAAATACGTAGGTCAACGGTAACCGTTAGAAACCGTTACGAGGTCAAATATTTTAAATGGTAACAGATGACAACTGACGCATCATTCGAATCGTCTATGACCATAACACATAGATATGAGGTCATTTCAGGGTTTACGGTTACTGTTTAACGGTTACAGCGATTTCAAATAATTTTACACCTTATGCTCTCCTGCTTAAGTGGTTTGGAATTTTGAACTTCTGTTTTCGGCAAACGACTTGTCATCACATGGGCTTTGCCTGACATGCTTACCAGCTCCAAAGGTCAACGGAAACGGTTAGAAACCGTTACGAGGTCAACTTTTTTAAATGACAACATATGGCAAGTGACATCATTCGACTCGTCTAACAACGTAATACACAGATCTACGGTCATTTTGAAGGTGACGGTTACGGTTTAACGGTTACGACGATTTCAAATGGTCCTGTTTAAATGGTTTGAATTTTAGACTTCAGTTTTTGATAAACGGCTTCTCACCACAAGTGTAGTATGTGAGAAGCTTGGCCATAATGGCCAACGGTAACCGTTAGAAACCGTTACGATTTCAAAATTTTTTAAAGTCACTTAGGACAAGTGGCATATCATTCGACTCCCCCGAGTGTTCTTTATACAAATTCAAATGCATTTTAATTGTAACGGTTACCGTTAAACGGCAATACCTGATTTTTGGTTTTTATGTTATAACTTGATAATGGATTGGAATATATGCATTCTGTTGTTAACAAACGATTCCTTATAGTGGTACTCAGTGGTCTATTTTGAAAGATGCATGTTAAGGGTGTCCCTGCTCCGCCACTTTGCTACATGTTAGCTTGCTGAGTTTATTCATAATTTCTCCAACCATTTGTAGCTGAAACAACTCTTTGGACAAAAGCATACGTATTCCAGATCGTTTACACGTATGTACCTATTAACATCAACAGATTCATACAAGCTCATTTGACATAACACAAACAACAAGGGGGGGCAAGGTGGTGCAGTGAGCAGCAAACCTGACTTACGGCCACTGGTCTCGGGATCGAATCCCGGTGCCGGCACCCCAAAATCCTTCTCGGCTCGGTGTGTGCTGCTTGCAGCCTGTACGGGGAAAGGTATCCTGGGGAGTACGACTATCAAAGGGAACTTCGAATTATCGACTACCAGGATCCTTGCAGAGTGTCCCTTCTCTGTGAGAAGAGTCCCCGTTGGTGGTAGATAAGCACTTAAATGAGCTTAACCGGTTCGGCTATAAACATAGTATTTATTTATATAACACAAACAACACCTTTGTCGAGGAGGATAAAGGTTTAGAGTAGTATTGTCGAGGTGTATTGAGTCGATGGCATTTTTACATGTTTTCAACTTGGCATTTTTACATGTTTTCAACTTGGCATTTTTTCCTGTTTTCAGTATTGTCTTTGTTCGTATATTTCGTTTAGTAAACGTTTTGCTGACTGCGTGTTAGTTTTAGTATAAGTATGTATGTAAAAGATCGAGTATGTTTTGTTCGTCGTACTGAAAAGCTTGAACTTTTCGTGCTCGGCGTTCACTTCGGGAGATCGAGTTTCGTCTTGTTCGTTTGTATTGTATAGCTGTAAGTTTAGCTAGTAAGTCACTTTGTATGGTATAAAGGTAGAAGAAAAAGAAAAATAATTTTAGTGTGAGTGTTTCTTCCGAGCACGAATCAACTCAGAGCTCCAGAAAAAGAATAAGTTTTTTTTCTGTAGGATATTTGTTAGCGTTAAGTTTAATCCGCTGTAAATCAAATAATATTAATTAGTAGAAATCAAAAAACTGTTAAAAACCACTGATTGTTAATTGATCGTTGGTGATTGTAATAAAGGAGCAGTGATCAGGATAGGAGTTATTTGTAGCATAGACAAAAGTGCACATAGCTTGAGATCTTGTCGATCGTAAGACTGTTAGGAACGCACCTCTGAAACACCGTTGGACGCAAGATTAGAACCGTAGGTCCTGAGGATTTTACTTTTTAAGGCGTCATACGTACTTGGCGTTTGAGTCATCAAATTCAGTCACTCGCAACAACAACCTTACAGTTCAAACAAATTTGCACTTTCGCCAGTCTATCTACAGCCATAACACAAACAAATTATATGTATTTAATAAAAGAATGACTTTCATTTTCAGTAAGAGTTCGGAATAACGTGTATACCTATGTTGAAATGAGATGATGGTCAACTACGAGATGATTAAAATGCTCCTGTGAGTTTTGTGGTTCCCACAAAGTCTAGCATATAATAAAATAGAGATTACGGTTTCTAATTACAGTTACTTGCAAACTTTGACATCTATTCCATGACACACACATAATAACTGTATCAGTTATTTCATTTCAATTTCTCTATTTCACCAACAGGATACCAGCTCACAATGGTTTAAAAGTTGAAACTGCACCAAAATACTTTTACTGACATTTCCCCTACTGCTTCTATAACATTTCCAACTAAGTGCTTGCCTTTGAATTATAAACGCAGGACACCCTGATTTCTATTTGATGACGATGCTGATGAGGAAGGGGAGTTTTGTGGGAGGAGGCTCCTCCCTTAAAACGCCCATTACAGAAAGGGTGGCATGCTTGCCTTTACATCTATGTCCTGGGTTTTGTTGTGTGGGTTGAATCTTGAAAATTTGCAACTGGTGGGGTTCGCTTGACCCAAGGTCACGAATATTGTTTTGTTTGAACACCCGGGTCAAATTCAGATGTTCTGCTCATTTTACTACTGCATTTCGAAATTTTCAAATTTGGTGCTGAGGGGTGTAGGTCACATACCAGTGCACAATATCACGCCAAACGTTGCTACTGCAGCTGCCATGTATAATTTGCTATCTGGACCGTAACAGCTCTGATTGTATGTATGTATGTATGTATGTATGTACACTCGGTACTCACAAGTTCGACCGTGACCAAGCCCGCAGTTTGATGGTACATAGCGTTACACAAGAGGCCTTAATAATTAATTCATGATACATATCTGAAAGCTAATATTTTAATTCATCAATAGTTATCTTATCAACATTAAAAGCATGAATACATATCGTCATAGAGCTCTTTGTTCGGATGGAGCCAGAAAAGTGACGGCTCAAAAGTGTTCGACCTTATGCGAACAACGGCTTTGGCTCTGCTTGCACCATACTCGCTAGAGGTACTGCATCAAAATTCAGCGCAGCGTTAATTACCAGGTAGCTTTTAGTATCAGTACAAAAATAAGTTAAATGGAGTAGGAACTATTCAGCGCATCAGCACAACAATGACAAAGGAAATTTAAGGGGACATATTGGAGAAAAACTTGCGTGCGTCTGCTAGAAAGTTGGACTTTCGAGGAACTTCGTCTTTCAATGACTATGACGACAAACACGCCGCGAAGATGACCAAGAAATGGTTCGAGGACAACCGGATTGGATTACTGGACTGGCCAGCCCAATCTCCGGATTTGAATCCAATCGAAAAACCTTTGGTCGGAGCTCGAAAGACGACTGCGTAGACGCGCGACACCACCAAGGAATGCAAATGAACTAGTGGCGTTCTTAACGGAAGAATGGAAGGCTATCGGTTCGGAAACGACTCGGAAACTTGTCGACTCTATGCCAAAGCGTGTTAAGTGTGTCATTCAGGCTCGTGGAACACATATTCGTTACTAACTTTTCAAATCAAATTTCATGAGGTCGAACACTTTTGAACCTCCATATTTGTTATATATGTTCATTAACGGATCATACAAATTTGTAAATTAACTCTTTGTATTTCAATAAAATATAAATTAAGAGATGGGCTTTCAGATAGGTATCATGAATAAATTTTAAAGGTGTCTTGTGTAACGCTATGTACCATCAAACAGTGGGCTTGGTGTCACGGACGAACTTATGAATACCGAGTGTATATATGGGACAGCCAAGTTACAATCATTATAACTTATATGGCCCCGGCTCAAGCACAAGTTAATAGCTTATTGCCATTCCCGTTAAATACACTAGAGTATAATAGTCAAATGACAGATACAATATGCAAATGTCGTTATCAGAACATTAGCAGAGGGATTGAGGATCGGAACCACTACACGATCCAGCGATAGCTACTACCAGTTAGACAGCGGTTCAGTAGTTGTGGACGCTCTCTGCAATATCTACTAGTGCTATAGGATTCGAACGAGGATAGCAACTAGGTATGTCAGGCACGCTAGCTGCTAGCCCACGACGGCTGCCTTTAACAGCTATGGTTACCTGTGTTGTATCCTGTGTTGCCACATATGTTGACCGCCCATCGTAAGTGTGATGACACAATGTCTTTTCGAAATGCCATAAGCTCTGTCTCATTAATTAACGTTCACCTAGACATAAGTCCGTATCTCTTAATTGTTTTATCCAATTGCCTTCCAGCTGGTACAACATATTGACCAACTAATGTCCATCACGCATGCATATTTTCACGAGATTCTAATGCGGTGTCTGCGAGATACCACTACTTCACCAAAATTTGTCAATTCGGGGTGTCTTATAACGTTCACCATTGGTACATGGCCTTCTATGGTCCTTCATGTCCAATGAGAGTGGTCCCAAATGCGCTAAAATCTTAGCATTATATCTCCTAATTATTACTTATCATAGGGGTATGGGGTATATATCATAGGTCAAGCGGTGACTTTGTCCAATTATCTAAAACATGACGCCCACAATGCATTTTAAATGCATTTAGTCCATCTCGAAGCACAAAGTGGAACCTACCAGTGCTCCACAAGGACATAGAATATAGACTTGCGGTGAAAATAATGCCCTGAAAGTCCGCTAAAAATTGATACCAACTTATTTTCCATCACCATTTCATTACCAAATATGGCATGGTAAACAATTGTATAAATCCCTACAATGCATTTTAAATGGGGAAAACTCGTTTACCATGGACATTAACGTTCAACCCAGCGTATTTTAAAGTGCAACGCATGTAGATAGACAGTTGATACCATAATTTTTAGCATTGTGGGCGTCATGTTTTAGATAATTGGACAATGTCACCGCTTGACTTATGATATGTACCCTATGCCCCCTAAGTAATGTTTAAAAGATCTAATGCTAAGATTTTAGCGCATTTGGGACCACTCTCATTGGACATGAAGGACCATAGAAGGCCATGTACCAATGGTGAACGTTATTAATAAGACACCCCGAATTGACAAATTTTGGTGAAGTTGTGGTATCTCGCAGACACCGCATTAGAATCTCGTGAAAATATGCATGCATGATGGACATTAGTTGGTCAATATGTTGTACCGGCTGGAAGGCAATTGGATAAAACCATTAAGAGATACGGACTTATGTATAGGTGAACGTTAATTAATGATACACAGCTTATTACTTTTTAACACACATTTATGTGTGTTTATGTTTGTGTGTTTGTTTATGTGTATTTACAGCGGAATTCGGGGTTTAAGGATACTGTCACAGAATTGTGCACATTAAAGATATTTTTGGGGTGATGTGGCGGGGTCGGTGTGCACCGAACATGTGCGTCACAAAATTGAATACACTATAGCAGACATGGTATTATAATTATTTAAGTACGTAATTATTGTGGACGTAAAAGAATATTATCTTTGCAGATAATAGTCATCATTAAATTCAGCGGATACGTCGTAACACAACATTTACGGCAAGTAGTAATCTCAACAGCTAGAGCACATCACGTCACTCTCTTCATCACAACATAGATATATAGTTTTCTTTCTATCATACCTTAACTGCGTATTGGAAGTGTAAATTTTTAAAGATTTCAAAAGATTGTCTAGATTTAGAATTACAATGCAACTGTTCATATACACTGTGTTAGCAGTAGTGGTAACAGGACACTCCACTGATCCGGATATGCAGGAATGTGGTGTCGAGGACGACCTATTATTAGGTAAATCAGCAAATTTTGAGTAACGTATTTATATATGTTGCCACGGGACTACATCGATTGTAACTGGGTATCATACCGCACATATTGTCCATGTAGCCCGTAGCGGACTTTTAAATGGTGGACTTTGGCCAAACGGTCGTGTTCCTTACGAAATAACAGCATCCATGCGAGACACCGATCGTGTGAGATTCCAAGAAGCAATTGACCACATTCATCGCCACACTTGCATAAAATTCGAACCAAAGACGTCAGGTGACAAAGGCTACATCCAAGCAACGATTGATTATAACACCACCTACTGCGGCTACGCTGTTCTTTGCTACAACTCCAAACCGCAATTTGTGACGGTGGCAAGCGTTTGTTCCTTTATAACGACGTGGGTTCATGAAATCGCACATGCACTTTGCCTTGGCCACGAGCAGGAGCGTCCGGATCGCAACCTGTATCTTGACTTCAGCCAATGCCCGAATCCATCAAATAAGCCAGCAGGCATTGACGGTGATCCAAGAGGACATCTTTATGACTACTATAGTCAGATGCATTATGATTGCAGTGATTGTGGGGGGAAGCCAACAATGGAATGGTACAGAAGATGTGGACGACAGGTGAATAAAAAGGGGCTCAGCGTTCTAGATGCGGATAAGATTAACGATTACTACAACTGTGGGGGTTGCCACAGTCACAGGTGGTACAATATTGACACATTGTCCGATTCACAGTTGGCGGATTTGCTGGTAAATTTTGGAACGGCGGTAGGTGACATTGAACCCATTTATGCGTGTCGAGGTTACGCACATGGGGATATATCAGTCGACCAATATGAACAATCAACTAGAAGCTGTAAAATGCTTGGCCCTGGTTATAATGAAGAAGCGATTGTAGTGAGAAGTAATTTTCAACTGCTCGGCTTGGTTAACGGGCCCAAAAGCATGGATCAAGCATCTACACTGTCCGCCGGATATCATCTTATTAGCAACAAGGACGAAAGTGTACAAAACTTATATGTAGCTGTTGGGCGGAGTCGCGATAATATTGAAATCTATGCCGCAGTCGCTGTGGTAATGAGTACCAGCGGAAATAACATTACCATTATTGGGAGCACTAGGTACTATTACTTAGATAGAGCGTTTTTTCCAACACATCCCAACGTGGATCCCACCGAATTTTATATTCTTGGATGTAGTCCTTAGATAACTCGTCATGTGAGTGGTGGGATCGGTAGAAAACGCTAATTATCTTGCTTACAAGTAACGTAGCTGACATAAAATGTTTTAAATAAAAAAACAGAAAAATACAAAATTATGTTCATTTTGCAACTTTAGCAGATACGATGGAGATATGACGCTTTACCGCAGACACGCCATGGTCACAATTTGGTACCCAAAATGCTTTGTCAGGTCGTTACCACGCTCTGCAACTGAGTGAATACCATAACATGACATTATAACAGAAATATTCTGTAACACTATCTATCACATACATATTCATTTCCTTTCAATTAATGTATAGCAGTCATTTGATTCACCACGGAATAGCAAACTTTGCACTCTTTTAGAATACGGAGTATTGGGGTTGGTTTAATATACAACGATTACGTACAAAAGCATTAAGTGGTTCATCTGAACTAATTATTCGGAGTCCTAAAACTTTGGTTTTTAGAACTTGAAAGCGTTGTTTTACTATGTTCTACCTGGAAAACGTACACAAGCGCCCGGGCAAAAAGCTTCTAAATTTGAATATATGTGTAGTTCAGAAAGTTCATCCTCTGTCATTTTTGTTACTGGACGATCTAACGTATTTTTAATGGATCGCGATTTTAGGACCTCAAGTCACGTCTAGAGATGGTGCTACGTGACAACTGACACGTAAATCGTGTTGTCATTACAATATATATATTCTTTATTTCTACAGATCAGACGCACAGTCATTTCCTGTCTAGTAATATATAGCAGTCATTAGATTTACCAAAGATTGCGCTCTGTCAGTCGTCAGAATACGGCACATTAGGAATGCCCATTAAAATTAATGTACCTATAGAAGATAATTCAGTAATTTAAATGGCGCATAACGGTTCACTCATTCGTCAATATAATACGAGTTTGTAGATAAATTATCAGTACGAAATATGGTTGTCATTCAACGTGACCTTGTCGTCTGCCCTGTATCTTTTAACGCATCACCGGAGTTTGGCGTTCTTTAGCTGAAAGTTAAAAGCTATCTATAGGATTCAGCATCATGCCAAAACTCTTTGTACACATGGTGTTAGCCTCCGCTGTGATCTGCAACCCTATTGACCAGGATCCACAAATGAGTGGAGTAGACGACGCATCGGTGGGTATTGCAGCCGTATAGTATTTTGTCGCTGTCTGCGTGATAGTGACCTGATTCAAAATTATGATGAGCAATTAGACTGAATTATTTTTTCCCAAAACACTGCGGTCTTCCCAAATTTTGATGCTGGATGCCACAACACAGTGCAAACTCCCAAAAACCAACTACTATGACCTCAAATGCCAATTTTTAAATAACTGCAAGGACAACTCCCTGATGAGTAACAGTTAAGTCAATCGTAGTTAGTTGGTTACAGGGAAAAATAAATCAATAATTAACACAACGTTAAAAGCTCAGGTCAGAGCAGAAAGTCCAATGAATAAAGTTATTAGCTTAGGACAGAGCTCAAAAATCCAAGTGAACAATAATTTTCTCACTATTGCTTCTTCAAAGTTAAACAATAATGATGAGTCGGTACAAAAGCCACTTCGCTGAAATCGAGAGCACGATAAAAGTGTAACGGACAAAATTGAAATGAAAGGTACATACATTTTTTAGAGCTTAACAAAAATAGATTAAAATGATGTAATTACAGGTCTGTGTATGGGTTCATGAAATAGGACATGCACTTTGCCTTGCGTACGAGCAAGATCGGCCGGACAGAGACATGTATCTGGATTATAGAAATTGCACGAATCAATCCAACAAACCTTTCCAAACTGAATGGGATGCTAAGGGACATCTGTACGACTACAATAGTCAGTTACATCATTCTTTCAGTGCTTGCTGGGGACGGCCAACCATGACATGGTACAGCAGATGTGAACAAGCCGTAAACAAGAAAGGTCTCAGTGTTCTGGACGCCGACAAAATAAACGATTACTATGACTGCGGCGGTTCCCACGGTCACAGGTGGTATAATATTGACAGCTCATCCGACTCACAGTTGGCGGATTTGTTGGTACATTTTGGATCCTCGGAAGGTGACAATGAACCCGTCTACATGTGTCGAGGTTAGGCTCATGCGGATATATCCGTCGGACAAGCATGACCCTACAACACCTGACTTGGGATATCGTCTTATGAATAATAAGGATGAAAGCTCACGTAACGTGAGTGTTGCTCATATGAATATAATATATAAGTGTACATAAGTTTTCTAATAAAATGGCTATACAAACAGGTCCCGAAGCACAAATTTACCTTCTAGATACCCCGTTTTCCATTTCGGTGCGGGAACTATAAACTTCATTATCTTTCTCGGAAATGTCCCAATCGTGATCATCATGACTATCACTTTCCTCCTCTTGTGACGCAATCAACTCGTTTTCTAATAATGCGTCCGACTCTTCCGTGGCCACTTTCGCATATTTAGAACTGAAACTGGATTGTGCTGTCGACATATTATTTACGGAGTAACTAGCGATTAATTTATAAATTGTTCCTGTGATTAACTATTTATTTTCCTTATATAATATAAAACACGGCTTAAACGCACAGCTGAGAGACTCACCATAAACTACGCTCCAATTGTATCTTCCAATGTAGAAAATGCCAACGTGATAACAAGCAATGATTGACCTGAGAGACATGGCCATATGCGTATTGAGCTTGGCATTGAGCTTCCAAAGAACATATTCTTGTCACATAAAGCACATAATAGGTACCTAGTAATTGAAGAGGGTCCAAATAAAAGTCAAAAATCTGAATGGGTTTGGTTGAAACTTCGAATATAAACGTATATATGATTTTACCGAGGCCAAATGAATGTTTTTATAAATTCGTTAGTAATTTTATTTCTGCACGTGTTCCCCTCAGAATCTATCAATATTCCTCTGCATCGCCCTCAAACCTATAAAAAATATAAATACTATGTTTATAGTCGAACCGGTTAAGCTCATTTAAGTGCTTATCTACCACCGGGGACTCTTCTCACAGAGAAGGGACACTCTGCAAGGATCCTGGTAGTCGATAATTCGAGTTCCCTTTGATAGTCGTACTCCCCAGGATACCTTTCCCCGTACAGGCTGCAAGCAGCACACACCGAGCCGAGAAGGATTTTGGGGTGCCGGCACCGGGATTCGATCCCGAGACCAGTGGCCGTAAGTCAGGTTTGCTGCTCACTGCACCACCTTGCCCCCCTTGCCCTCAAACCTAAGTTATTGTTTATATTTTACTTTTGGCAGTAACCATTACTTTGTAAATTGGTGGAGATGAAATTTGCTTATGGCATTACTGCCATGAGCATTCTGCTTCTGAATGAAATCAAGATTTAAAGCAAGTGCGAATTTATTGCCCAGCGTCACAAAAATACCAGCTTTTATGTGTCAGCACGAGCTGAAAACGGAATTGGGATCAAGCACGTGACAGTTTCATTTTTTGTGAGTGGAACGAGAAAAAAAACTTGTATTTCTTGTTGATGCCTGAACTATTTCTTTGAATTGGAGATTTGTGGATGTCATGCCAACACATTTCTTGGCAAAAACTCTCAAATATCTTTATATATTGTTTAGTACGAACGATTTGATTAGTCGGGCCCGGTTAGTACTTAGATGGGTAACCGCCTGTGAACCCCGGGTGCTGTTGGTATTCTTTTTTGTTCATTTTTTTCTTTTTTTCCTACGTTTTGTTAAGCGCACCTGCAGAATTAACATTTTTTTATTTGGTAGTAGGTATTAAAATAAATTCTTCATGTTAAAATAATTAATTTTTCTCATCGAGGATTCGTCTAAATATTATCTACCACGTGTTCTTTGTTTGTAAATATATACCTATAAAGTAGGTATGTATGTTAAGTAGTTTGTTTTGTTGTGTAGTTGTGTAAATTTAAAGCCGTTCCAAATTTTTAGTTGAAAAGCCGTTCATGTACGCAAATTATACGCAAGCATGTTTGTATGAGCAGAGGAAGTACCGCTGATTAAAACAACCAACAACATTTTTAAAACTACCAAAATTAGTTACTGGTACTAAATAATCCATAAACTAATTAAAAATTGGTAAATCATTTTGCTCAGCTGTCCACAGTTTTTATTATATGAAAGGTTTCATAGGCTTTACCCAACAAATTAAAGCTTTGATAACATCCTTAAAACTATGTCCAGAATTATAAATTGAATTTCTCATTAATAAATAGTATCTGAGTGACTTTCTTCCCTAGCGTAAATGTTTCCACATCCGTCGTTTATTTGCCCATGCCCAATTTTGCATTTGATTTACGCTTTGTGCTACGCTGTCGGATTATTTTACGTCGCCCCTTACATTTTTGGTCGATGAGATTGAAGTGCTAAAATAGTTTCTGAAATGTCTATCCAAGTATTATTTCTGTAAATGCAAAGTGATTTCAAATTAAATATCCATATAAATTGACAATAAATACTAAATTTTTAAAACGTCTTAAACAAACTGGTCATTGTGAAATACGTGTTTCTAGTATTAATCTCCTGTTTTTTTCCGTAGTAGCAATGTAGGCAAAATCACGAGTATGTAATTGTTAGGCAGCGAATTTGTGGAAACTGGTATACACATGCATATGTACGTTTTCACTGGAAGGTTGCCCACAACATGTTTAGTTTTTCATATTATGCAGCAATTTGAGTCACTGGGCATTACATGCTAATCAACATAGGAACAACAAAGGGCACTGTGAACTATTATCAAGTTGACATGATCTTTTTTCCCTTTTCAGTGTGATGATCAAAATAAGAATACATAATCAATGTATTTTATGTTATTAAAGTCTCTTTTAACCACACTATGTATCAATGTTAGTTTTCCAATGGATAAAACTAACTGTGTCAACTATAGAATTTCGGTTCAAGCTGAAATTATAACAGAGTATAGTAAAGAATCCTTAATTTCAAACATGTACCGATCCATACTGATTTAAAAAATTCTATTCATGAACTTAATTATTTATTTTTAGTGAACAAGGAACTAGCGGCACTGAAAAGTATATATTAAGCGATGCAGAAGAAATGTATTCTTGCTGCAACCCATTTTACGACTCCACCTGACTCCACAAGACCAAGTGTTAGGCTTTGTTGATGGAAATGTGCCAGTGACTTCTTTCATCAGCGAATTGACCCTACTGGGACTCTAACATGACAAGATCATAAAATATAATTGGTAATAATGTTAAACGATTGCTATCAGTTTAGGACGGTATGTATGTAAATGCTTACATTGTACATATGTATGCCATTCCACCACGCCTGGCATCATGTTTGTTTGACGTACTCAGGCAGGCATGTTCTCCCCCTTGGGTCATGAATATCAACATTGTATCCATTGTGGTGACATTTGCATGTTGCGTTTGAACATTTACAACCACTTGGATGCGGAGGCTGCAACAGCATGAAAACAAAATCATTAGACCGTTTTTAAAGTGATGTAAAAGTGAAAGTTTGCTAATGCACACACTCTCTACGTACCTCCCGAAACGACAATGGTGCATCCATGTGCATTTTATCCATCCAAACTACTCATAGGTAAGTGATAGAAAGTAAATATTTGCCGAGTTAACCAGTGACATGTGCTAGTAATATTAAAAAAAGAACCTACAAGATTCTGCTGCAGATGTATGCGTTTTCATCTGCCTCTAAATTCCTACAAATATTTCTCTCGTTCATTGATTTGGATCACCTGGGGATGCATTATTCTCTGCATTGGCTTGGAAACAAGTTGCTTTAGTTTTTACCATATTCTTTTAATACTCGAAAAATATTAAAATATACATCCAAGTAACCATTAGGTTCACTTTGTGAAGCCACTGAATACTGAATCATCGCTCAAAATATTATTAATGTACATCTCTTAAAAATATTTGTCAAGGAGGCCAAACGATTATTTCCAGGGTAAACTATTTGCCTGGCATATAATAATATTTAACCTAAAAATGTGTTCTGAGGCAAGGACTTAAAAGAATTAGTATTAAAGTTAATTATTGTTTCATTGAGTATCAATTACATTACTTGCTACCGTCAGGAACAATCAAACATTCAATTCCGTACAAAAACCAAATTACTTTATGTTCTTAAGATTGCTTAATAGGTTTACAACTGTGTTTATTATACATAGCAACAATCGTTTTGTTGACTTGTAAAACGAAATGCGATAGTTGAAGGAGAAAGTACCACCATTGTTTTAAAATTGACAGTATTAGTAATTGTTCAAATTGCTGTCGGTACGCACCGGTCATTTTTTACTCTTTGCTCATTGATAACGGATTCCGGTAACCCGATTAGTACAAGAAAAATCACCCTCCACAGGTTTCCTCTATTTTGCATTGAAGGCAAAGTGTGCCATTTTTATTGTATTTTTGCCAAGGTTGAAATGGAAGCCGAACAATTGGGTACATTAACGTGTCCAGATGCCGTATCCCTACAGGTGGAGCATCCATATTAAATCCTCAAGCTGAAATTTGAGTGAAATATTATCGAGACTATTATCATTTTTTGAGTTGTCATTGTTGATGCATTATATTTGTAATTACTTCATCGGGCTTTGGTGATATGACGAAAAATTTTGCATTGAAATTTTTAGTTAGCTTAGACGTGTTTTCGGAAAGTCTGATGCAATGCATGGAAATCGTGGCGTCATCTCTGTGTATAATGCTGACCAGAAATATTTCTCCGTACCCATTGACAACAACTGGAGCCCAATTCACTTTTGGTTTCGTCCATACGTTCGGTACACCAAATCCTCCGCATATCGAGGTCGATATTTTGGATTTGTGAACCATCTGGAAGTGGTCTAGAGCTTCCGACATATTTCTCAAATTAACTCTGAACCCACATTTATAGCCTAAATTCTCACAAAGATTGATCGTCGATCCGCTAAGGTAGTACAATATACTATGCAGGAAATAAATATGGCTTGATGTATCCATAATATGATCAAACGGGTATTTTTTTTTCTTACCCAAATGAGCAGCTGTTACAGTGCTGTGCAAGTTCGTTCCTTGTCAACTTTGTAGCACATCCCAGATTTTTGTACTCACAGTCCAGTTTTATTTTGTCCAGTATGACCTCCAGTGTTCGATTCCGAGTTTTTAGTGACGCATATGGTGCTCTACATTGCGGACATTGTGACATGCTCTTTACGCAGTCACTGCAAATACTGTGCCCATTGTTGCACAGAAAGACCTCCCGGAGAGGGATTTCAAAGCACACTGGGCATTTCAGCTCATCTGATATATCCTCCATTCTTTAGCCTTATCCAAAAATTCAGCCGTATTTAAAACCACAAATTTTTGTACTGCAGGTAGTCTTTATCACTCCAGTTTTTCGAACAACAGGTGGTACTGAAGTCACATCAGTTCCAAATACTCGACCGTGATCCTTGCAACTTCCATCCACAGATGCAATTTATCCTTAGAGAGTGCCACGTCAACTTTCAACTTGACACTGTTGACTTCATCTCTTGTTTGCTATTTTGTATTACGTGAATGTACTTGATACGTTGCAAGGAAGGAATAAAGTCAAAAGCGATAACGTATCATCACTTATCATCAACGATAATAATTTCACCACAGTCTGCAGGAGTGTGCAAACTTGATAGCCTGTTTACGCCAATACATAATGCTTTAGCTTATGGTTTACCACCATGTCATGTGAAGATATTGTGTAATGCCGTTTCTAATATAAAATACGGGTTGCTAATTTGGCATGAGGTTCTAGTTCAGTGGTGTAACGTGTTATGAGCCGAGGGGCGTAAATCACATTACTGCCCTGGAGTATGCCAAATTAATGTTGTGGGAGAGACGAAATGTTTAACAATTTAACTGTTTTATTTATTTCACAACTAACGCTAGCGCAACTTTGGGTAATGATATTTTATAAACGATTGAAATTAGTTAATGAATTAAACATTGAGGAAAGACTGAAAAAGTCCTCAGTGTGAATTTAGACGAGATGATCCAAGGAGAGATGAGATTTTTCACCAGCGGTTTACGTTTTTTCAGGGTTATTGCTAAGGTTTGTTGAAATCGCAAATTCCTTTTACCAAGTTTACGTTTCCCTGAAACACAATGTTTTATAATTTTCAAGGTGAATAGTTTATGGATATAATTTTGCGACATAACATGACTATATAGCACAGATTATAGTATTGCAATTTCGTATGACAACATATTCACTCAGGTCATCATTATCATTTTCTATGTGTGGGATGAAGTAATAGCCAGTTTACAACGGAGCACTGCCATCAATGTTGGTATGCATCGCAATACAATGAAATGTATGTCTTGGAAAGATTTATGACATTTGGCGTAAAGTAATATACTGCTAGTGCTAAAGATGATGTAAAACTTATCTAGATATATTCGTAATCAAACTCGGTAACGACAAATGATGTCTGATAAACCAGTCATTTGTGTGAGTGTGACCGGACCAGTATCACGAGTGGAAAAGTAGAGGGGAAACCGGAGATTTTCACTGATCATTCAAACGTCATTTTATTAGAAATTGTAGTCCAAGCATTGAAAATTAGGAAACAGAAAATAATAATAACTCTGAGATATATAAATTACAAGATACATCATGGATGTTTCATAATAGTAGATTATGATTACAGGAACCAATAATAGAATTTTACATTTTTACTTTGTTCAATGTTCCAACAGCTTGTAACATTTTAGACTATCAGATAGCACTTCACACTTGAACAAAGCAAATGCGCCAGTGTGGTGGCTTGCGTTCATCAGCATAAATATCCCCGCCAGGTGACTGAATCGAACAAAAAATTGGTGTTCCTGAAATCCCATTAAAATGCATTTTATGATGAATTACGGTATAGTCTTAATCTGTAAAGCTGTGTCCCATCCTTCCACTGGTCCGTGAAGTTTCTTGTAATGTATCGCGTGATGTTGTCGCCGCGTCTGATATCTACCTTTTAGCCATTTCCATGACACATGTCGCTGTTGCAGTAATGACCCACCTGTAAAGCACATAAAAATTAGGTATATGAAAAGGTATTTATATATGAGGTATATGCTAAGCGCCACTATTTTGCTTAATGTGATCAAAATTAATAAACTTCAGAAATGACACCTCCGTTCCTCCAGTAATAACAATATCACATTTCGTTGATGTCACCTGATTTGACGCCACAGCAAAACGGTCCCGTCTTGATAAGTGGCACAGCAAAAATCAGTGTTTTGAGATATCGGAATGGACACATAAAGTACCCAATGAGAGTACGACTTTAAAAATTAATTTCTGCAACTGTGTAATAAGTTGCTAAAAACACTTTTTGTTGATATTGGCAGATAAGTGTCACAACAAAATACAAAATTCAAAAAGTTTCAATTAATTTGTATGAAGTATGATGGAACGCCACAATATTTTGTAGGACGTAAGCAAGTGGTACTTCCCACCCAAAATATTTATTCCATGGGATACCCTGAAGTTTCATACAATTATGAGCTACCAAAATGTGTAGAATGTCATGCGCAATTCACTACATCCAAAAGTTCATTATGCCCCAAAAATGCTGTGTCTCCATTTGAAGACGGAGATTTTTTTTGGCTCTTTATCAGGCCGGGACCGATTTGCTGTGGCCCCAAATTAGGAGACATCAGCAATTTGGGAACCTCATTTAGGTTCAAGATGGCGTAGACTACTCCAACGCGAATTCCTTCCAAACTTGTGCTGTCTTTATTTGCTACACTTGACATTACGCTATATTCCTACATCACCAATGGCAAAACAATTTTTACTGCCTCTGCGAAATATTTTTATCATGGTTTCATATTTATACTTTCATGACATATCAAACTTAATACCTGCATTCGCCAGTTCTTACTGCATCTCGGTGACTAATTGTGTAGGAGCTGTTGAAAAATATTACATTTTCAGTTTTTTATCAATAGAGATGAGGAAATCGAAAATGCACAATATGTGCATTCCTAAATATATTTTTAGTGAACTTCACCTTGATGATAGGCCAAAAATTACAGCCAGCAATACGATAGCAGTAAAGTTGTACATGACTATGAGTCATGAGCAATTTGATGATCGACACTAATGTTGGAACTGGAGCGGCCGAGATATAAATTGGATTTGATTTATTTTGGTGTTCATACTTGACTTTATAAAGTTATTTTTGGGACCGCATGATATGCAGCGTTGTACGTCCAGTGCAAAGAAAATGGATTTTTAAACCATTCATGTCATTTCTGGTTCGTAGCTTGTAATGCGTCATCGCATTAGAATTCACGATGAAAAAGCAAAAAAAAAAACAACTCGAAGAAACAGCGATGGTGATTAAGTAAATTATTCATGCAATTTGTTTAGATAAATTTAAAGGCGAATATTATTTCAGATGAATCAACTCGCTTATACAGAAAAATCAAAACAAGCTACATAATGTACGGCGTTCTTTCCTTTAATTTAATTATAACAAGCTTCCAGATGTTTCCAGAAAGTTCCACTTATAAGCTGAGTTGAATAATATGAGAAGACGTGTACACGCATGACTTTTCTTGATATATGATGTGATCCTATTGGAATGATTATATTAGTAACCTGTAATATTAATCTCATCCCTCACGTCAATTAAATTTTACAAATCGATAAATGTTATTTGCCGGAGGCGAGTACTCAATTTCGCTTCCTTACATACTTTTCGAAGGATGGTAGAATAACATAATTGCTCTAATAAAGCTTTTGATACCATTTTGTAACAAATGTGGTAGTCACAAATGACGTACGATTCACAAACTAGTATGCTGGAAATAAGCAAAAGATCGAGCATTGTTGACAAAAATCCTGACTGAATCATTCCCATGGACTGGCGACATCATGTTTATTTATGTGCTCTTGTTGATCGAGGAGACGACGGCATGTCGACATTTAATTGTAAAGTCATTGGTGGTGTTGATCAAAGCATTTTATGTAATCGCAGTCAAACGTTAGGTGCAGCAATCAATGGGAAGCAGTAATCCATATGATACTGCAATGCAATTTGTCTTGTGGTAATGTCATTGTATAGTAAGCACAAATAATATCATCGGCGTGTTTCCATGATAAAAGACTGCATTTAAAATGGGAAATGGTAAAGTGGGTAAATTGTCAGGATCTCTAAAGTATATTTTTATGAATTACGCTTATTGTAATTTTTGAAAATAATTTAAAATTGACCAGATATTCAAAATGACTATAAGTATGCTCACAATTACAAGAAATCAAAAACAGGAAAGTAATGGAAAAGTAATTAATAGTGAGACTGTCATATAAGAAAAATTTGTACTTTTTTAGTCTAATATAATATCAAGCAGCAGTGGATTCGATTCGACTTGAAATTATTACACTATCTTGCGACAATATGTTCAGTCAGGGCACCATTATCAGTTTGTACAGTGGATCGCTATACCAAGGCTAAAGGCAAATGTACCTTCTAATTTACTCACGTCAACAATGCTAGCATTTATACTGCAGTAAAAATGGAAGTGAAGTGTGAGTCGGTTATATGTTTGTCACGTTGAGACTTCCACCTTGCACAATGGGATTATTTTGTCGGCACCATAACGCATTCCAATAATTATCAACAGTAGTGTTTTGTTTGACAACGATTTCAGCGAAATTGATTAAGTGTATTTTATTGTGCAAACATGCATAAGTTTTGTTTGTCACCCATTGTTATGTCAACGGCATTGTAAATGTCAATGATAATGTTAAGTTGTAAATCCTCTTCCAGGGTAAGTGAAAAGACATGCGCAATTGCAGTTCATAATACCACTCACAGATCCTTATGTTGATCATAATTAGGAGCAACAACTTCGTTTACCAGACAGTTAAGCTACATAAATGCTGCACATTATTTTACAATACGAATAGCCATTCATGAAGCGAACGTACTCGATGACCGCTGTCAGTCCAACAACTGTGCATGTTAATCAAGTTATGTATCGCAGATATTCCATTACAAGTACACGTCAGTATAATATCACATCTATGAAAACAGTATGAATATGATTATTGCGCAGTACGTAAAGCCAAACGCGTCAAAACAAATGAAGTCTGGGACAAAGTATGATGGATTTCGTGGAAATATGCACTCCAATATCTTATCTGAGTATTCAATGACATGAATGCAGGATAAATTCCTACATTCCTATTTTTAAAGAATCAAGAGACAATCTTCACCTATATGAATGTGAGATGCCCTATGCAGATTCCAGTTCCACTGTTATGCATTATTTATATATTAAGTGGGTATTTATGTATATGTAAATATTTAAATGACTTTTCACTCATGAATGTACCCTCCTGATAACAAAAACAATGGGATCATTTCTGCAGCGAGCGAATATCTAGTTAAACTGGATTGACGCATTAATACACGTACGACTAAAACCAGTATTCGCTTTGCACGTATCCTTTCAAAACCACTAGAGATTCGTTTTTATTTCGTTATAATTAATTCCAAGTATTCTTTCCCTTTTAATTACTTGGTCGACAATGTACAAACCAACAGCATAATAACATCTCCAATATTTAAAGGGATACTGATGTAGCATTTCAACGTCGACAGAAACCAGGGTATCTTCAAGATAATTTTGTTTGCAAGGAAACTGCAACGCCAGTACAAAGACCGGATATATATATATCGTAAGACACAGTGTATCGAAATAGTCTTGAATATTTTGCGGATGACAAGTAAATTTGTCTTTTCAATCACGACAATTATATTTTCCCATTTTAAGGAATGTCACATTGATACAGGTTTTCAGCATTATTAGCAAATATGAGCGCCTTATTAGTTCGGTCCCGCATCGGAACGATGGTAAATTAAAATTGGAATGACATTCTCTAAATTTGGATAATTGTAGGTTTAATTATTTATAATATTAACTAGGCTCTGCTTCTCTACAACTCATTTATGCTTGCAACAAATTTCAACGAGAATGAAGTTCTGGAACTGGCATATCTAATCATTTGTCTAGTAACGTTGTTCACAACAATGGGAATGACGCTCTTCATTTTGTGTGGCTATTACAAAAGTTCGTCTACGTTTAGGTCCTGGGTATGTCTCATGATCATCTTTGAGCCGTTTGTATCCTTCGCATTTTCGTATTATAC
>RBVU03000099.1:0-23614 GCA_004115045.4 Sinella curviseta
AGTATGTATGTAATATATCATGAATTTGAACTGCTACAATCACTATCTATTACGGATAATATGGTAATATCATGAATCATGATCATAATATGTACATACTACGTACGTACACTTTAAATGGAATATTTTATATTTTATGTACATAGACATCAGAGTTGTTGTCTGTATTTTTAGAACATTATCCAGTATTCATTTGCTTTTACGCAATTAGCAGTTTAGGGTCCACGATAATTGATATTATAGCAAAATTATAATCTTGTAGCAAGAGAAATTTAAAAAAAATGATCAAGCAACAATGAACTGACTTTGTCTCCACTTGTGCTCCTCCCGCTCACAAGTGCGCCAAAAGCCAGTCATTAGTCGTTATAAAAATGCGTGTACAGTGTATAATACACTGTGTATTGTCCACTTTCCACTGTCCATTGCCCACTGTCCGTCCACTGTCCACTGTCCACCAAAATGGGGGGTGGACATGGAAATTTGGATTCTCTGATACGATCTGACTTCATGGTACGCTGCTCTGTGACGGTTGGAATTATTATAATATATAATGATCAAATTTTTATTAATAAAAACTAATAGAATGAATGGTATGAAAATGAAAAAAAATTACATTCCAGCTTAGTTGTATTTCATTGTAAATATCATCTTTATTCCAAAATTTCAATAACACACACGTGTCCATTAATTTAAATTGTACATAACATATTCATTTAATTGTTGCGTCATGAAGTAGGTAACAACACATTTTCTTCCTTCGTGCATTTAAAAGAAAATGTAAACGCGTTTTCTGCATTCTGCTCGCACGGGGGATGTGATGCAAGCGCACTATATCGTAGATATCTGCAGTGCCGTATCGTTTTGACTGATGATGAGGCAGAGCTGCCGAGAAACCCATATACAAACATTTGTATGCTATGCGGTGCTTTTGTGTAATCAAAAGGAAGAATGAGAAAAGATGATGGCGACAAATGAAGCATATTCCTTAAATACTTTGATGTTCCGAAACTCATTTAACATGTGACCGTTTTCAGCATATGGCTTTTTACTAATGCACTTTTCAGTACTGCCCCGAATAAAAGCAGGGAATATGGATGGTAAATTATTATGACAAATGCTTTGAAGCAATTCCAATTACAATTTTGCGTAAAAATATATGCGCAAGTGTTTAATTGAATAGTTTATTGAAAACATTTACATACAGGATTATTCCATTTAATGTCACCACAATTTTCATTCCCAATCAACAAAATCTTCAGGTTTCAAGGTATTCGCATCTTTTTTGCATTTGAAAACATACACATTCAAGTATTCACATCCCAGCATTGTGAATTGCTTACGCTTGACTACTTTTGTCAGAGTAACTTCTTTTGTGCTGCTCCGTTACAGGTTTCTCTAAAAATCGGGGCATCAAACTGGTCGAAAGTTTGCATTTGGCCAGATTTAATTGCCCTTTGGTAGGTTACCGAACTTTGCAGTTATTCTCTCAAATATTAAACGGATGTAATACGAGTCGCTTGCAAAATTTGGTCCTAATGGTTCCTAACAAAATTTCGGTGATGTTTTATGGGCTGAAAACCGTGAGTTGTGGCAGCATATAACCGAAAATTTGCTGGGTT
Organism: Sinella curviseta; assembly: GCA_004115045.4. Classification (NCBI taxonomy): domain Eukaryota; kingdom Metazoa; phylum Arthropoda; class Collembola; order Entomobryomorpha; family Entomobryidae; genus Sinella; species Sinella curviseta. The sequence goes on from RBVU03000099.1 coordinate 1,620, forward strand.
GTTTATTTTTAAACCTCCTCCACTTGGAGACACACAAGAAGTAAATAACTCCTGGATGCCGAGATGCGTTCATTTGCGTGCGTTTTATTTATTTCTGCTCGCTAGTTTTTTCTACCTTACCATACACTGCATCACGGTTGCATATTCAATTATGTTTCATATTCCATTCTTACTATGCCTAACAAACCTTTTTGCCTTTATTGTTTCGTAATAATGAACTGTGTAGCAAGAAGACAACAAGCGACGACAGCATTCATTAGATATTGTTCCTGTGTTTGCATGTGTAGAGGTAGGTGGTGGCTCCACACAGACAAATACAGGAACAATATCCAATGAATGAATACAATGCACAGAGCGATCCATGTGTGTCCAAATGCATTTGGACGCAAAAGGGTCACTTGCTCCATTTAAATGGAGCAAGTGACCCTTTTGCGTTTGTGTGTCCAAAGGGAGGCTTGTTTGTTGCAGCATTTAAATGGTTATATAAAATGTGCACTGTGACATGCACAAGTAGTATCGAATTGTTACTAAAATGCGATGTTCTCCATGATGATAAACCAAACTGTGTGCTTTTACTAGGCGTATTGTTCGATACATACATGTATGTAGTAGCAACAGCTTTTCAGATTTCACTATGGCATCGCACCAATAATACACACTTCTGAAATTGTATAGAAACAACATACTTACCTACTTTTTTGCGTTTACATTAACATGTGCATAGAGTGCTGTTGAAAATAAACTAGGACGGGTGTAAACCCGAAATAAAAAACTACCGGAAACGTGTTGTGTGTGAAATTGATACATTTGACAATCAGTTCACCTTCCCAAACACCAATCTTGAATTAGTCGATGAATTTCCGAAAAATTATATTTTTACCCTTTCGTGACCCCGTGACCCGTAAGGGTCATGGAGCCACCACTCCGACAGTTGGTCAAGTTGACCCATGGTGTTATGACGAAAAATGATCAGAATAAAATTCTCTATCTGATAAGCCGATAAAAGATTTTTGCCCATAAGGATGAATGGGGGACCTAACCCCCCACCGTACCCCTGGGGGTAGGCCTCGGAACCCCAAAATCAATACCGAATAATGGTTTGACCTGAGGTACCTCTATGCCAAATTTGAACCAAATCGGTCAACGTTTGGAAAAGTTATAGTGTTTACAGACAAACAGATTAACAGACACACAGACACACAGACACACGGACACACAGACAGACAAACAGAACAATCGCAATAACTACCTTTATAAGCATTTCATGCTTCCGGTAGTTAATAACAACCCTGATGTACTTACCTGTCTTCAAAGTACCATTGCAATTCCATTGTGCTGGTAAACCATGGCAATGTATATGGGAATAAATACAAGATAATCATCAAATAAGCTTATAACTTAATTATTTAACCGAAAAAATACACTCACAACAGTAGAATTGCGCGTAGTAATATCGCGAGTTCACACCGCGTTCCATTGTTAACAAAGTATGCTCCTTGTTAACTTTCTTCCAAAGGAAACGCGAGAAATTGTTACACCGACTTTTTTCTGGTTAGCTACAAATCTTATCTAGGTAATAAAAAATCCAAATGTGGAGTGTCAAGTGAATATTTTTAATGCAAAAATGATTTGAAAGTTTTAAAACAGTACTCGTTCGTTTGTATTACAGGTTAAACAATCAAATCGTATAATCAAGTTGACAAAGGCAACATGACCGATGAGATAGATGTGAGCAAAGACAGAGGAGGATTGCTCAGCATTTTCCCAGAGGAGGTAGTAAAACAGTCTATTAGAAATTCCGTATCTATTTATTTAAATTAATTAAAAATTTCTTTTGACATTTATTGCTTCTTATTTTTAAAGATTTGGTTGATGATTTCGGAATCACTGGATGTTAATGATGACGTTCAAAACTTTTCAAATTCATCGTTGTTCTTTTGGAATATGCTCAGGAGAAAACGAACCGTTTTTCTCTTTCCAAATGTGTGGAAGCTTTTTGAACCATATTTCATGCGTATAACATTTACCGCCGCGGCCCAAGAAAGATCTCGGCAACCAGTAACAAAATCTGAATGTGCGTCGTGCGGAAGGGAGAGATTCAATAGACCCATCTCGGGAATTCTAAATCTTCGACTGGTGTGTCGTGCCTGGAACCAAGAAATTGATGCTGCCTATGAACAAGATTCAGATTGGTTCGACAGCAAGGATGTATATGACGATTCAGGTTACCCTCACTGGGCAATTCAAGAGCTCAGTAGTGTAGAGTGTGATTCTGAGTATTTCCAGCAACTTGATAACCACTTTCAGACCACACACCGGATTGGTGAAACTGGTAGATCTCCACTTTTTAAGGGAGCGCTGGCAATCGATCATCAACTTCAGGACGGCACAGGAGATTTGGTTGATCCCGAGCCGTTTTACAACGAAATCCCAAATTTCCTGACAAAGTATGGACAGCACATATCCTACTGCTATATAGCAGATGTTTTTGATACTCCGATTGTTGAAGCATACTCCAGGTTTAGGTCATGGCTGCGTCTGATGCCAAATTTGAAAAAAATTGAGCTGAAAATCGATCCTTTGGATGACGTAGACGGGGACTACAATCTTGTAGCCCCTTCTCAGCAGGATTTTACGGAGTTGGAGCTGTACATCAGTCGGAATCCACTTCCGGTTATTGAGAGTATGGAGTTCATAAAAATACTGGTCTGTCCTACTAAAATATTTGCTGAGCTGATTCGTAGTAACAATCACGTGTCTAGGTTGCAAATTTTTGGGTTCACATACCTTGAGACCTATGAGTCGTCTTCAGTGCAACTTTCACTCCAAAACTTGAATTCATTTTCCACTGTGGTTCGCTCGCAGGCTAATTTTCTCAATCTAACAGCTCCAATTGCACTTTGTCCTTTAACAAAACTGAAGTTGGATATCCAGAGTGACTGTATTGAGTGGCGGCGTGTGTTTAATGCATTGGGCGTTTGCGGGAACACTTTGACTGAATTGGCGTTAAAGCTACCGCATGATGATTATGAGGTCAGTCCCGAGAATACGCCGCTGCGACTAAGCCTGCGTCATGTAACGCGTTTGAGATTAACTATGCCTACATACACATCTTTGGACTTTTTGCTGCCCATGAAGAGATCATTAAAAGATTTAGAATTGCGTGTTGGCAAAGGAATTGATAGGTTGGGAAACAAAGTGCTGAGGGAAAGTTTCGATATCGGCAAACGTGTTCAGTTTTTCAGTTGTGTGGAAACACCAATAACTTCAAATATTTGGAGCACCTTCACCAAGCTAAGGTGTGTTAAATTTTGTGATTTGGGTAAGTATGACAATGGCGGTACTGGCATCTCTGTAGGTCGGACTTGGTTCCACCGACGCTGACATGTATACCTTGCTATACATCAGAACTTGTGAAGTAAACGTTTTTTGGATTAAACTACAATGTCTGGGCTTACTCGTACGTGTGCAAAACTGCATGTTACCCACGTATGGTCGATTGGCGCTACCAAAACATTATCACGCATTCTAGGTAGGAGGCAATATTAATTTTATTTCTTAAACGTGTATTTTACTTCTTAATATTATGTCCATGTTTTGGATATCTGTGTAACAAATGTAATCCGCTTTATTGGTGGTGGGTTTATTTTTAGTATTATGACATTTGCAAGTGAAATATGATATTGAATGAACGATTTCATATATAACATGTTTGTTTTAATTGATGGAACTTCAAATAAAAACTCTATATACCGCTAAATTTTTTATTTTATTGCACAAATATTTGATGTTGTATTCTACAATTACAGTTCCATAAAACAGAAAATTACATGTCTATAATACATAAACCAGAAATACATTTCCCATTACAAGTGCGAATCACCTTCATACGGTCAAGCGCATGTGCGAATGGGCGTCTCGTGGAATCCAGAATTACGTTGACAAGTTCCTGCTCTCCGTTTTCCTTCCGCTTCGGATCTACAATCACCCACGCAAAATGCATTTGTGATGCAATAATCCCCGTAGGTGACTCCTAACGTCGTTGTGCTTTCGTTCGGCACCACGGGAGTAAATTTGCAAAATATTCCCCAGCCAGTCCTGGACAATGTATTGTTGTCCTGTCATACTTTTCAACAATATCCCGACACATGCACTTTCCATTTATGCATTTCAGCAGAGACATTCCATGGCATTGCTGCTCAGTAATGCATGATACATTATAATCTGACAAACATTTTTCGTGATTCACTGTGACGTAGCCTGGCCAACATTGACAGACTGAATGATCTTTTCCAGGAACTGTTATACATGATGCAAAGTTTGTGCATTGGTTTTCGTTTTTCACAATTGGAGAATCATATTTACCGCAAACGTTGTTGGCGTAGCTCACGCAACTTGTCCCATTAAAATACGGTTCCATTTCTCAACAGCATCTGCATTTTCCGTCAATGCATTGTAGACCTGCCAGGGATCGGCAGTAGTTTCGGTGTGTGCATTCACAAGGTGTATCCCATGCATCAGCAGGAATATCGGCTTGAGCATTTAATCCCCGAACGCCTACCTCAGAAAGTATTGCATTTTGACTGCAGCCGGCAGGATTTTATTTATTTAAGATTCAAGAATTTCGGAAAGACTAAAGGCATCACAGCACCTGCAATCCAGGCACATCGTTTTGACTTCCACATGGTACTGATACGATCACATGGTATACTTCATGGAAACCAGACAATGTGCTACGAATCTCGTCCCAGATCTAATCAAAATTGAGAAGCCGTTTAAAATATTATAATTGTGATGCCAATAAGAGAATCACATACTGGATACAAGTAGTTATAAATTCTCCTCCTCTGGAAAAATTAGAAACGGATTCTCCATTACTTTCGCTTAGCTTTGCAATTTTGTTTATGTTTCTACCTGAGTTAGGGATACGGGAAACAGTACGACTTTTAGTCAAAGTCAGCACACTATATCACAAATTATCTGTCACGAGTAGCGAATTGAAATGCATTGTGAAGACACACGAATTTTGGTTTATAATGGCGTTTACAGTAAGACGTAACTGCAAAATGGTAAAATGCCAAAGATTGCTGACATTATAGGATGAATGATTTTTCAGAAATATTATGCGGTTGTCTCATATCGATGTTAATAAATGCATGAGATTGCGTTCAGTTCATGTATGTCATACAAAATGCATGAAAACGGTCCCTGTTTCTTTGTTGCAAGACGACTGGCTTTGAGGCAAACGAATGCACTGACGGTCTCAACTTGGTCGAACAATTTAAGGTAACACAGCGGCATAACCGACCAAAACAAGCATTGAGAAAGCGTCCCACGTGCTCTGGCACATCATATCCTATAAACAGGGACATGTGGCTTGCTTCCCATATAATTGTAACCACAAGTGCTAGCTTTATTAGTTTTTAATTAGCCGACAATAGTTTTTTTGGAAATTAATATAAAACCTATCTTACTGAGAGTTATCCCAACTTTTAAATCGTTTTGTGACTTCAATATTTATGAACCTTTTGTGCACTAATTATTTTAACAAATATATTTTTATGAGCAACCTAGACAGGTTACTGGTGTGTGATTACTGAACATGATAAATCAATTCTGAAGCACACTGAAGTTTGTACTAATGCAACAGAAGCAGTTTAAACACATGAAAATGACATCACAGAAGAATATTAACAAATACTCAGCCCAACTGCTCAGTATTTTCCGGTAATGGTAAACAAATACAATTGAACTTGCGAGAAAAATTAGATACTGTTTTTGTGATCGATCAAGTGGAAAATTAAACTCATGCACCATTATATGTATTTTAATAGAGATCTGGATGGTACTTTCGTACTTTTACATGTTTCAGTAATTAATTGAAGACACGAAGAATTCACCTCTGAGTTTCAAGGATTTATTTCAAAGACAGTTTAGTGCACTTGTATTCGGCTAACCTCAAAATGAAACACAGGTGCGTTTTCTGCGAACGACTTTACAAAAAACGGTATCACATGCTCAACCATTTACTCGGGCATATAGGGGAGCGGCCGTACTTTTGCAGATACTGCCCTCATACTTGCAAATCCATTGACCATCTTAAAGCGCATGAGAAAACGCACACCCGGACTAACGGTTTTCGGTGTATATTTTGCGATAAAGAGTTTCTATGGTATCGCGTCCTAGTTGATCACACAGCAACGCACACAGGAGAAAAACCGTACAATTGCGAACCATGCGGCAGGTCTTTTCGTGCATCGGAAAGTTTGGTTAAGCATGATCAATTGTATCACAATTACGACACACCATTCAAGTGCCAAATATGCAACAAAAGGTTTAAATCTGCGAGTCGCTTAAACTTTCATTCACGTGAGCACACGCGCAAATACAACGAAAAGTGCCAGCATTGTGAAAAATCTTTCGAATCTTACAGTGGGTTTAAATATCACGTCTCAACGGTACATAATAATATTAAGCCGCACAAGTGCGAATTGTGTAATAAGTGTTTTGGTTCTTCGAGTCACATGAAATCACACATGATGAGTCATACTGGCGAAAAGGCGTACAAATGTAACTTATGCAACAAGGAACTAACAACGGCCGAAAACCTTAAAAGTCACATGAACACGATTCATTCCGAGAAGCCGACTAAACCCCATCAGTGCCCAGACTGTCCAAAGCGATTTGCAAAACCTGTTCAGCTCCAACTTCATCAAAGAGTTCACTCGGGTATCAAACCGTTTCCGTGTAATGTGTGCGGAAGATCATTCCGGCAAGCTCCGGCTTTAGTGGGGCACCTCAGAACTCACACGGGGGAACGGCCGTACAAATGCGAAATATGCGCTAAAACATTTGCGTTGAGGAGAGGTCTGAACACGCATTTATTGCAGCACTCGGGGATAAAACCGTATAAATGTACGTACTGTCCCAAAATATTTACACAGTCTGGAGGTCTAAAGAAGCATATTATAACTCATACAGGAGAAAAGCCCTACAAATGCAATATTTGCTCGAAGGCATTTTCGCTCAAAGTTATAATGGAGGATCACGTGATGCAGCACACCGGCGAGCAACCTTATAAGTGCAAATTGTGTGGGTTAGTGCTTACCACCCGAGGGGGATTTAGCTTTCATATGAAAGGACACGTGGGAGTTAAGTCCCACCGTTGCGGTACTTGTGCGCGGTCATTCCTGACTGGACCAATGCTACGGAGCCATGTCAATAGGGTGCATAAGCAACTGAAGCCCCTTCTCTGCTTATTCTGTGACAAGAAAGCGGTGAAATTCTCGGAATTGTCGATTCACATGCGCCAGCACACCAAGGAAAAACCGTACTATTGCAAGGAATGTAACATTTCGTACGCCAGTCCCACAAGTTATAATTATCATGTTAAGGCAAAACATATTTGTTCACAAAATTATGTATAAGCACAAAACTACCCAAATTTTCTCATTGTCAGACGCAACTATTATGATAGAAGAATTTATTCTGTATATTTTATACATCAATAGTATGCACACACGTTTCAAGTGACATCCTTCATGAAACTAATAATTAGTAATTAACTTTAGCGTTACGAAATACAGTTGTCGTATTTACCTAATTACGTTTAACATATTTACAAAATAGATTTAAGCTATATAAGTTACATAATTGTGTACTAGAATAAAACAAATTGAAAGTCATGTTATATATCCATATATTACTGTGTGTGTTTGAAGAAGTTATAAAAATGTAGCCTTTATTAACTACCGGAAGCATGAAATGCTTATAAAGGTAGTTATTGCGATTGATTTGTTTGTCTGTCTGTGTCTCTGTGTGTGTGTATGTCTGTTAACACGATTACTCCTCTCTACGTTTACGGATTTAGTCCAAATTTTGCATGGAGGTACCTTAGAGCAAAAGTAAGTTCGCTATTGATTTTGAGCTTCCAGGCTCAACCCCCAGGGGGATGGTGCGGGGTGAGGTTCAGGTCGCCCATACTTCCTTATGGACAAAAAATTTTTATTTGCTTATCTGATAGAGAACTTTAAGCTGATCATTTTTTGTCATGGCACCATGGGTCATTTCGGTCAAATGTCGGAGTGGAGGCTACATGTCCCTCAGGGGTCACCAAAGGGTCAAAAATATTATTTCGTAAATTAATATTAATTAATCTTAAGTACAAGATAAGCGTCTAGGAATGTGAAATAAGTACCCCATTGGCGAATTTTACATGCACTACACTTCCGGTAGTTTTTTATTTCGGGTTTACACCCGTCCTAGTTTAAGTGGCATTATTATTGTTGAAAAATTAAAATAAGATGTGGATACAATCGAATTTACGCAATACTCTGGTAAATTATACACGTTATTGCAGCAGCAGCGTTTTGCTATCTAATAAAATGTAAAATGACATCCTAAATACACATTATTTGACAGAAATGACAATTTGTTGTGACAATATTTTAGCTCACAACATACACCTAGGCATTTACACCAACCCGACGCTACGGCCATGAAAACACTATTTAACAAAATACAATGTTTTAAAAACACATAATAAAAAAATAAAATGTTTTGAGGCGTGGCATTTGGCCAACCTGGGAAGTGTAGATTAAAGACACCTGTGGAACAGTAAAACAAGATTTGAATGTTAGGTCATATTACGGTTTTCAAATGTGCAGAAATTTTGAAAACTTTTAAATATGCAACATGCCATCATGCAAACAATAGGACAAATTGGTACTCTTTGATGAACGCGGCAATGTCCTCTATAGCGCACGGCATCGGAACGTCCTTTGCCACCTGGTACAACTGGAACATGTTGTCCTTTGTGCACATCCCAATCATCTTCTTGTCCAAAAGCTTCAACAGATCATCCATCTTGTAATTGATGGCGGTATCCAGAACCTCCTTCATCACCTTGTCTGCGCTCTGATGTAATTCCCCAGTGTAGATCCAGTGCAAAATGACAATAAATGGTTGGGCATTGCAATCAATTAATTTAATGGTTCCGTCAAAATCAGCCCGTTTCGTAACCACCTTAATGACATCCCGTAAAACAGGGCTTCTTGCGGAGAGTTGGAATTTGTGAGCAGTCAAGGTCATGTTATCCTTGGTCTCTATTTTCAGGTCTGAATAGTTGTCTTTGGCAGCGTACATGTTTCTCAGATCTCGCGCCATTGAGTCCTCGGATTCAATTTCCTTCTCCTCATCCGAATTCGCAGGTTCCAATTCATCCAACGTTGACTCTGCATTTTCTCCTTGATTGCTCACTTGATACAATGTCACAGTTGGGTAAATAGTGAGTTCCGGCATCATTAGAAGTTGCTTCCGTTGGGCGGCATACCCAGAGCTACCATTCCCGGAATGCGCAACCCTTAGCCCATCGTCCAGATAGTATTGACCAACAGGAAGGAAATCTTCAATCACGACTCCAGATAATCCGTTCTTGCACTTGTGCAGATCCATTTGTCCATCTAGTCACAATAAATGTCCATAACCGCTTGAGTCATGTATGCATTGTGGTAGACTTGCAATTACAATTGATTTTCGAACCATGGCAAGGAATAATCAGTGTTTGGAAAGTGTGGATGCTCACCAGCATTAATATGGGGACACATTCTGTTTGTTGGAATGCTAACCTTGGCCTGGACACTCACAACGCTGCCAGCAACATTTCCCGACAACTGACAGCAAAGCGAGTAGCATCTTACAATGATCCCATCAGAAACCACTTTCTCGTGTGGTGTTAGGTAGAATTTCAAATCCATCTTGGGTTCCAGAAATGTCACCTACAACTGGCGCGTCCTTCAGCCAGAATATGGTAGGATTTTGCCCAGTCCTTCAGCCATTACACCTACTTTTTGCCGACATTCGTCACCTACATAAATAACCACATAAGTCGTGAGTCTTTGGAACGTTGTCGCAATATATGGTGATTTCTCACATTGACTTGTATTTTGAATTACTTACGCTGGACTCAGTAGTCACGGTAACGGCTTGTTGTGTTGCTCCATTATTGGATTCTGAGACCATCCTTGAAGTAAACTGATCGACAGTTTGCCTTTGGTCAGACATAATTGGCCTGTGGTAGGTCACTAAATGTTCCATTTCTTCTCTCAAATATAAAATGGATGGAATGTGATTAATTTTTTTTAAAAAAATGGCGATGAAAACAAACTTAAGGCGATGCTTTAGTGGCAGAAAAATCAAATGATGATTATGGGATATAAAAACCGACAATTTGTTTGTTTATTTTTAGACTTTCTCCGCTCGGACAAACCAAAGAAGAAGCTGAAGCCTGAACGCCGAGATACGTGCATTTGCTAGCGTCTAATTTCTTTCTGTTCGCTTGTTTTTTCCACATTGTTATGCATTACGTTGTTAGCATATCCACTTTTGGTGTACTTTACTGTTTCATATTCCTTTCCTGTTTCAGTGAACAAACCTTTATTGTCTTTTGTGCTTTTGCAATACTGAGCTTGCTTTTGGTAACAAGGAGACAACACGCATGCGACAATAGCATTAATAGAATATAGTTCCTGTGTGCTGCTATGTACATGCACAAGTACTTCCAAAAGGCTAAAGGCACACTTGTTGTGTTTAGCACGAATAAATGCAATATAAAAATATACATTGTGACATGCACAAACAACATCAGTTTGTTTCCTAAAATGTGATAGGGATTATGAAGACAAGCCACATTATGTGTTTTTACTTACAAGGAGTGTGCCACAATTGATACACCGTTTTTGTCGTTTGAGATATGGTTTATAAATCAGTTTTTCGTGCTGATTACGATGGTCATAACCGTTTTCCCAAATGGAGCCAAATATTTCCGTCACAAGCAAAAATTTTATTCGGGTGTTATTTTCCCTCAAATCAAATACAGATTAGCATGGGAAAATGACTGTGACGTAAGGTCCCTACCTGTGCAACTTTTCGAAAATTTCAAAACAGCCAAAAATGTTACAAGTTGCATAAAAATTAATTTCCTCGTCTTTTTCATGTCATATTACATTGCTTCAAGTATTGGATTGGAAAAATTGAAACGGGGGTTGCTACAATAAATGTAATTAGTGTTTGCATATTTGAATTTATAATTATATACTATGCACCAATGTCGAAAAATGAATCTACCATTGAACACGGCCTAAACAACGAGGTCATGGTTGATGCTCCTCCGGGCCGGGACCCGAGGGGGCCGGGGCAGGTTTGGTACACCAAAAAATGTTACCCAAATATTACATCTATTTACTCTTGTCGGATTAACCCTACACATTTTACATTTTGTAATACCGTCGCAAACCACAGAGAATGTTGGCAGAACAGCACAATTTCTGGCTACAGGCTTGTATATTTTTGCACGGGATCTAAAATCTGCGCAGTTCCTACTCAAATCTCTGAGGAAATTTCAAACTTGGTTTGACGTGACTTGATACATTACTATGGATATTAAAATTTGTTTGATTCGATCATCTACCATAACATTTATCATATGTAATCAAAATTAATATATGACTAATTTTGCAATAATTGCTAGAAGCATAGTCATCCCAGCTAAGCCAAATTTCCACTTGTAACTAAATACAACTTTATATTAATTTCTTCCGTAAAAGATAGCTAACATATATCACAGTTTTTACGAGCGGGAATAAAGTTTCCGATTCTTTTAAAGCGAGAAGGAGCATCGTTGAATCATAATTTGCAATATTTCCAAACTTACTCGAATAGGAAATTGTGCCACTCGAGTTTCCTCAATTGCGGAATTAAGACATTTTGATGATTTGAAATCTAATTGAGTAGTTGACAGTATGAAAGCAATTCATCATATATCCCACTTCGTTTTAATTGGACAATATTTCTGTAGCGTTTTCTAATTGGGAAAACATTTCAACCGTTACTTGAAATGGGAATACATACGTTTTACAACGAAACGGAAAATGAACCAGAATTTCGGCAGAGTGAGCCAGGTTTATCCTTATTTAAAGGTGGGCATTTTTGCAATTTAGATTTTGCAAATATTCCATCAAATTTCGTCTAGACAACAAGATGCAGTGAACCAGCAACTAATTACGTAAAATATTGAACCCAGCTAAAGGTTCTGCCATGCAGTGGTTTATTTATGCCCTTCTATTTAGCAAAATATTCTCGAGTTTAGTTTATTGTTATTTTTCCTTGTCTTTTAGATGATTTAAAAATGTTGCTGTTGTGATGTCGTGTTTTAATGTTAGTTATGATGTTCCCTGAAAATAATTATTAATTACGCATTGAAATTGATTATATACTATCTTAATAAGAGTTTGTCTGTGGTCCGAAATCCACTATAGTTTTTGTAGTAAAATGTTGCGGTACCGAAATAAATTTGCAAATAAAGTTTATCGAAAATTCTCTCATCTCTCTCTCAACATCTCTCAACAAATATATAAACGACAATTTTGCAATAATAAATTTGTCATATTTATGGTAACAATGAGACTATTACATAGAAAGCGAAGGATCAAGTTGGTACATATACGTTACTCCTGTCGTTACAGGGGGTACATAAGTCCTGGCGCCTAAGCAAATTAAAGCATATTACACAACCTCAATTCACCTTATCATGAAAATATAAAGGTAATTGCGGAACTCCGTGACATAAGCATTGCACCACGCACCAAGCATAGAACCATGTGTAAGAATAAAAACAGACTTTTTAACAATAACAAATTGATTAAATATTTGAAATCTCTGGTACAAAGTAAATCATGTAAACGCATGAGGATGTTTTGAAAACATAGTCAACAGGATAAGTTGATAAAACATGACATTGTTGCGGAAACCACTTTATTCGGACTGAATTTGTCCAATTCGGCTGAAACTATGCACAGCATAATGCGTTGGATACTTATATTGGAATCATGACAATCTATACGGCTGTGGTAGCCTTATATATTATACACTTTCGGCATTCCTTATGAAAAAAAATGTGTTTAGAATCGAATCCAACTTCGTCTGAAACACCGTCGCTGTACTTTGCAGATTTACAATACTGTTAAAGCAACTTCATATTTAAAATATTTCATTCTGAATGTGAAAATAGTTTAAAATATGTTAATTTAAAATGTATTTTAGGGACACCTTGAAATTGTGTAGCGGTTACAGTACATATCAATTAACGATTTACCACAATCATGGTTTCTAATGCTATATATCCCGTTTACTATAATAAGAATCTTGCCGCTGCATGCATACATCTATTCGAATTGTCCCACAGCCGAATGCGAACGAATAGCCCTATTACACAATCAATTTTTAAAGGGCGATTAATTGGTTCAATTTGGCAAATTCTTAACAAAACTGAACTAACATTTTCACATCTAATAAAATTTCCATTTGTAATAGTCATGACAAATGTGAAGTTTAAGTTTCTATTTTGCCTAAAATACAAATAATTAAATTATCTGGGGTAGCGAAAGCAACCTTTTTAATTTATTTAAGGCTAAAAAAAGGAGAAAGATGTACATGAATATTCCTCCCGATGACGGACTGCTTTCTTTCAGTTAATCGGCCGTGAATTTATTTCCTAATGTAAACGAAGAATTCTTCCTGACAATATCAGAAGTTTCTTTTTTCAAAATGTTGCCAATATATGATGAAATATAGATGTGCTTTTTCATTCTAACTGGAAAGTTTTTTTGCTTAACGGCTAGAACGAATCTTCAGAATTAATGTGGAAGTTGCCTTCAAGATAGGAGCAGTGGCACATTTCATGTAGCTAATTCACTTTGAAATAATCCTAAGCAATTTCCTGTTGAATAGGTGTTCAGGTGTTGTTAGTCTTTTCCGTATGGAATAAAAAATAATGGAACATTTCTATACGATCATTTAATGGAAATTGCATTCGTATCACAATTCAAGGAGTTAGCAACACATTGAACCAATTTGCTTCGGATTTAGTTATGTGAGGAAACTGCCATTCGAATAATAATTTTAAGTTGAACCAAACTGAACTCAGCACCGATCAGAAAAAGCAATACATAGTATTTTCTTGAGTCTTATGGGAACTTCTCCATTTCATGGAGATTTTTACGGTACAAGAAACTAATTTGAACTGAATTTGTATTCCCAACAAGTAAATTAGCCTGTGCTATTGATTTATTTTCGATATATGCTAAATTACGTTCTCCTCCGGGCCGGGCCAAGCACGCTTATGCGCTGCCATTGAAACACCACAGATCTATAGAAGTGAATCAAGCAGCCAACTCCAGATCAAACATCAAATCTTTCAGCGAAGCAGGTAATATCTTCGATTGACAGTTAATGCCGTCCTAGTGTTTCGTACATGTATGCACTTATCCAAATTGGCAATCTCAGAAATTACATACAGTGTGCTATTATTCACATAATTGTTAGCTATTTATGTAATCTCATTATGTAATAAATGTTCGAACATGATACATTATCAGTGTTTTAGTACTAACAAAACCATGCATAATTACAGCACATTAAGATACATTAAAATGAACTATTTTTTGTGAACTGCAGGTCACGTTTCATTTAAGTTGATGGCAGCAGTTGCATTTATCAGGTTAACTATTGACAGCAAGAATTATTATTGAGAACCGACTACGTACGGCTACATTTTCCTATTATAAAGCAGTATGAGAAATTGGGCATGCTTGCTCATGGCGGAAGTAGAAATTTGAACCGCAGAATTGTTTTTTCCGAATTCACTATATAAAACTCCAGTACTCAATATTCGTTACCTTACACTGACTAACTGACAAAGAAGTACATCATGTTGCGAGCTAGTATCTTCGTTTATGCATTAAATATTGATAGGTAAACCGATATAGATAAGCCAAAAATCGAATAGGCAGAATGACAGAAAACAGGTTTATTAATTCATCAACTTCAGTGAATATGTATTATCCACTCGGTCAGTAATTAGGTAGCACTTGCGCTACTTAATTATTTCTTTCTGTGTCCGTCTTTCTTAAGTGCGATACCTTGCAACCGGAATGAAGATTTTTATTTGCGTGTTGCAATATGTTCTAAGCTCGTAAAGACGGGCTCCATTAATTTTCAACTCTGTTGATCATCTGCAACCGTTAGAAACCAAGACGATAGAAATGCTGTTCAACGAGAATATATTGCAAATGACATATAATACGACTCGTTTATCATCATAACGCAGAGATCAGAGCTGAAAGTTTACCAAGAAGCGGTAACAACGATTTTCTATTTTTTCACCTCTCCTGCTTCTACGGATACGAATTTCATACTTGACTGCTACAAACTAAGGCGTCAGCACATTGGCTTTAATTTGCACGGATGTAATTTTAAAAGGCAAACGATAATGGCTAGAAACGCATTACGAGTCCAATTTCTTTTTCAACGTGAAAAGGCAGGCGGCATAATATTTCACTCGACGATGAACTTGACACATACATCTGAGGTCATTTTGAGATCAAAGGTCACCGTCGAATGGCAATAAAATGTGTAAATAATTTATGGGATCAATCATAAAATATGATTACTGGGACTACTACAAAAGGCAATCGCATAGATTTTCGAAATTACCTATTTTAAAGCAGAAGTTCCTTCAGCAACGTATTTGCTTCAAGGTTTACCATGCCTAATTATTTATAGTACCGTGTCGGCTTGGTGCAATATGTATGGCTTCAGAAAATTTTAAAGTCAAAGTCTGGTCAAAGTTATATGTTGCTCAATCATTGCATTTGGGCGGCCACAGTTCAGTGGAATTAGGTGTTGGATCTAGTTGAGTAATTTGTGAGAATATAATTTCATCCATGGCATATAATGATATGGTAAATTATGAAGTAAATTTAAATTCAAAGCTTTGACTTGCGCCTACAATGTCATGTCAGGTACGTTCATGTGTTTTCTTCGGACTGAAATAATATCCAATTTAACAAGTATTTGTATAGCCTTCCCTTGTTTATCTGCCTTATGCATTCCTTTTCTGTGCTTGCAATAGTTTCGAATTTCCTTTGCAAAGTCACAAATATTAACATTAAACAAACAATTACTCCGCAGGAAAATATAACAACCAATTAAAATTGAAAAGTTAGGATATTTGACCAGATTATTTTGATACTAATTTAATGAAGTTTGTATAATTAGAATTTATTTCTTCAGACTCCGACGAGAGAATTCCGGAATGCATCAGAAATGCCAAAAAAATAAGAGCCGCATTAAATTTGCTTTTACTATACACTTGTTTGTTTAAAAACAAATTATTGATGACATCCTTTGTTAACTCCAGCATTTCTGTGTTTGAAAGCGAAATGTGATCGCATTATTATGTTTGGAGAGCAGTTAGCATTATCCTGATGCAGCGGTGTGAAATGTTAATGCCTTTTATGTGCCATTGAAAGATTAGTACACAGTAAATAGTTGGGCACGGAAAAACGGGGCAACGTGTTACAACTTGAAATTTTAAACTTCTCAGGCGGCAGATTTTTTTCAACCAAATTCCGGTCTATTATTATTGTCTGCAGCTTCACTAAAGCTGACGGTCGTGTTATGTTCTCTATTGTTGTTTTGTTTTTGTCATGCGCAATTAAATTAAAGTCAGTGCCTAATTACGGAATTATTTAATTTTGTGATTAACCATGGCATCCATTGACATAAACCCTGTCGCGGTGGCGCAGGCATTTAAAAGTCTTGTGTTGTCATCGTTTTCCAATTACAAGGAGTCCAGTCCGACTGAAACAGAGCAGCAGATCGCAGAGGTTCTTTTCCAAAAGTTCTCCGTGATTTCCACGGAATACGAATTTATCGAGGACCATCAAAACGAAATAGGTTACCATTTAATTTACTCATTACCGTTAACCTGTGTACACCGCTGAAGAGCAAAAGAGTTAATTGGTTTCCCGTACTTATTATATATTTTTTGAGAAGTTCTTTATCAGTCATAATAAAAATAATTACGTGCTGTCATGAATTTGTAACCTTATCGTAAATTCCATTCTAATAATTTTCTGACTACTTTTCATTCAGGTCCAATTTCGGCCCCATCTTCGGAGGAACAATTGTCGTCGGAGGAGCAGTTGTCATCGGAGGGTTCACGTGTTTGCAGTCAAGATTTTCTGGTCAAGAAACCCACTGGATTTGTTTCAATCAAGCAGAAGGCAAAAATCTTGAAATACATTAAGGACAATCCAGATTGCAAGTTTAAATCCATTCACAAACAGTACAATTGCTACAATCAACGAGGGTACAAGAAGCGGTGGACTCTTCAAGTTCAGGAAGGAGGGACGCGGAATGAAATTCTGTACGAGATTCATCGGTATACTTTGAAGATGTTCCAAGAAGCCAGAGCAGATTACAAACCAGTTCATGATGTGGACATCCGAAGGTGGGCATTGCAAAAGGCAACCGAATTTCCAAAGTTCCGAAGGACATTTGTTGCCAGTCACCGTTGGATACAAAGATTCAAGCGCATCAACAAAATCAGCTCTCGGAAAGTGCAACGACTTGTCTCAAGGCGTGAAATTGTAAACGAAGAGGAAATTCTGAGGACTGCGGAGGATTTCAGAGGTGAAATGCTGAGACTTCAACCGGAATTTGAGGACTCGTGTATCTGGAATACTGATCAGGTCGGATTTTGCTACGAGTACTCCTCCCCTCGGACACTGTCTTACACCAATGAAAAATTTACGTTTGGATCAGCTTTTTCCCCGAAAAACCGAATCACACATTCGTACACTGCACAGTACATAATTAGTGCTTCCGGTGAAATCATTGGCGACGTTTTCGTGTGCCTTCAGGAACCTTCCGGAAGGCTAAGCGACAACGTTCAGGACAACATATTCTCAGCGCCAAATGTATGCCTGACCTGTAGCAAATCTGGAAAGTTGACATCTACTCACGTGAAATTTTTCGTCGAAAAAGTTGTCAAGCCTGAATTAAATGGAAGGAGCAAAGTGCTGTACACACTTGATCAATGGGGTGGACACAAGGACCCGGAACTGTATGAGGATCTGGATGACGATGAATTCCAACTAAAGGTACTTCCAAAGCACACCACGCCGTATCTTCAGCCCTTGGACGTTTATTTTAACCGCCAATTAAAATACCTTGTGAAAAAAATTTTTCAGCTGCAAGTTTGAAGTATGTTAATATTACACCTAGAAATGATATTGTAAAGATTCAGTCACTTGTACATTTTACTCTAAAATCGCCCCAATTCAAAGAAATGATAAGATTTTGCTTCCTCAAAGCTGGAATAATTCAAGGAGAAAGGGAATATTTCAAAAATGTGAAGGAGGTTTGCTTCAGTTTCACCGAAGCAGAATGCTCCATGTCTGATTGTGAAGGCGAAGCGTTCATCTGTTGTAGTTGGTGTGAGTCTGTTTTGTGTTTTGAGCACTTTTTTACGGATTATCATGCTCACTCCTGTGTGAAAAGTCCATATTATATTATTTGATTTTGTTAAGTGATTGCGTAAGTGAAGACAAAAATTGTAAATTTATTCAGGCATTTTTCACACTTACAATTATATACTTGGTCGTTTGTTATTCTCGTTCTTTGTTTAAAAATTGTTATGTTATAGTAATTTTATGTTGTACTAATTTCAATATATAATAAACCACTGTCATAGAAAGTAGTAAATGCAAAATTAAAATAGAATTCCCGTCTTTATTTTAGTATTGTCACAAAATATTATTGGCGAAGCATCTCAACGTTCAGAAATATTTAGGAAAAATATGTATTAATTGTCGTGGCTTACGATAATTCTAGGTATCTTAATTGTTAAACAGTTAAATAGCATATAGTCAATTTACAGTTGAGACTTTGATTTTAAATGTTTCCGCACAGTTGAATAATCGATTATCCGTTGTTTATTCAAATTCGGATAGTTGCAACGTGACCATGAGTTCTTGCAATATTCACAAGGAGACTATGGAAATTTATGAGCACAGCAGAACAGGTATCTACCAAACAGGAACGCTCCAGCACGGGCTCATATAATCAGTTCGTGCTTTGTTTATTTTTGTAGCATGATATATCATAAACTCACTGATTAAATGTTTTTATATACCTGGTCAGGGGTCAACGCAGTCGATAAAAGTGTTCAAGCGGTGCCGCATCTCCGGCCAATACTATAAGATATATTTCAGAAATCTATTTTGCATCTAGACCAGGAATGAATTATCTACATTGCACTTTTTCACATTTCAATACAAAAACTATAAATTCTCACACTGCCCCTGCAATATTCTGTCCTGGTCTGGACCTGATGAACCCAAGTGAAAACAATTGGAAGGGGCAATATAGGAATTTAGAGTTTTAGTCGAAATATGAAGAAGTAAACAAAGTGCAATGTAGATTATTCATTTCTGCTCTAGATAAACGATTATTGAAATATCTCTAGTATAGTATAAATAGTATTGGCAGGGGAGGCGGCACAGTTTGAAGAATTTTATCGAAAGTGTTGACTCCTGACCGCGCATATAAAAACATTGAGTCTGGGAATTTAATCAGTGCTTGGATATTTACGGGGCAAGCTTGGATATTTACGGGGCAAGCTTGGATATTTACGGGGCAAGCTTGGATATTTACGGGGCAAGCTTGGATATTTACGGGGCAAGCTTGGATATTTACGGGGCAAGCTTGGATATTTACGGGGCAAGCTTGGATATTTACGGGGCAAGCTTGGATATTTCGGGGCAAGCTTGGATATTTACGGGGCAAGCTTGGATATTTACGGGGCAAGCTTGGATATTTACGGGGCAAGCTTGGATATTTACGGGGCAAGCTTGGATATTTACGGGGCAAGCTTGGATATTTACGGGGCAAGCTTGGATATTTACGGGGCAAGCTTGGATATTTACGGGGCAAGCTTGGATATTTACGGGGCAAGCTTGGATATTTACGGGGCAAGCTTGGATATTTACGGGGCAAGCTTGGATATTTACGGGGCAAGCTTGGATATTTACGGGGCAAGCTTGGATATTTACGGGGCAAGCTTGGATATTTATGGGCCGAGCTGGGATATTTTCAGGGCCAGTTGGGCGATTTACGTTTCAAGCGTGATATGAAGCGAACCGAAGTGTTTCCGTGGGGCCAAAAGGCAGTTGGCAATTTTGATAGAATGCACAGAATGAATGCTTTGGGAGGCAACGTCATTGCCTATAATAGTTCCGCTGGAACATACGCACCAAGTACGATATGGCACTGAACGTGTTACAACGGTAACCATTATACGAAGCTATTGTACTTATGACGTCGCCACATATGTTATTTACGCAAAAAGTTTAAGTTTAGTCAGCAAAATTAAATCTACATTACCTCGAATTTCAAAATATTTGGATGTTTGGATTGTCAGTTTGTGAAAACTCTGTGGCTAGCCTGCGGAATGGGTATGCATACCAAAACTCTCAATAATCGTACCCCCAGTTTTTTTGCAATTGATAAATTATTAAATTCGTTGTAAAAAAGAGCGACAACCAAAATGATTTTGCGGAATGCCTTTGCACTGAATTAGAATTCAAACAGCGGACAAATCGTCTCAAATACTGTATTAGGATTCATGTTGAAACTCTTTCCGTCGATTCTAAAAGATTTGCCCCGTAACATAAACGTCCAATCTCGTGCTACTTCAAACGAAGCTACCAATATTTCACACGTCTATCGAATTTTTCCGCGGTGCAGCAAGGACTCCGGTTGGGTTTCTGGTCCTCTCCAATGATCACTTTCGTCGCCGACACACATCCTTTTAATTACAACGTTTTTATACTTGGTGATGATTTGTTAACGATCCACACAAGAACAAAGTTTATTACATAAACTGGCCGCATCGACGTGATGATATTAACGCTATTTGAAACTGCAAAATCCGCGAGGCCATATAATGGTGGTTTTGTGTTCACTGCAAATTTTTTATTCCAGCTCTTTTTCCATGTCGATTATTCCGCCTTCCATGCGTTTTGAAGAAGGCATAATTTTATAGCTTCCAGGAATAAATACAGTGCAATTTCAACTATGAAAATGACGAGTCGAGAAAGAGCACTGACGTCAAGCTGGTTTTGCGTTCACTCAAGAATGGTACATTTAAAATAGGTATTTTTTTCAACCCGATCGTGTCTACTTTACAATTGAGCGTATAACGTGCTGTGGCTGGTCGAGAAACAAATTCTCTAAAACATCAGACTGTAGTTCTAACATTATTGTTAAAAAATTTAGTACTTAATTCTTAATTTTTCTGAAAATTTATTTTACATGCATTATATTAACATTTTCCTCTAATTTTTTGTACGGTTTAATAGAGAATATTTTGTTAATTGCATGGAATAATAATGATGCGTTCTGGCATGTGATTACGTGGCGAAGTATTTTTCATTTCGGGCATATTTATTAACTTAATGTTCACGTGTTTTTAGTTTTATCGAATAACATTGTGGAGGTGGCAAGTATGGGAAGGAATAATATAATACAATTATAAAATCAAATATGCAAACACTAATTACATTTATTGTAGCAACCCCCGTTTCAATTTTTCCAATCCAATACTTGAAGCCCGGGAAATTGAGTGTAAAGGGAAGTCTCACTTCAATACCTCACAACGTAACGCATAGTGGGGCGCCACTGTCGACTTTTAAGCATAGGATGAATGTGTTACTTATGACGTCATAAGTCACAAAATAGCATATGTAGGCATTACGACTAAATAGTTCCACCACAATTCCGCTGCGACCGCAGTGAGACTTCCTTTTACTATAGTACTCAACTTCCCTGTCTTGAAGCAATGTAATATGACATGAAAAAGACGAGGAAATTAATTTTTATGCAACTTGTAACATTTTTGGCTGTTTTGAAATTTTCGAAAAGTTGCACAGGTAGGGACCTTACGTCACAGTCATTTTCCCATGCTAATCTGTATTTGATTTGAGGGAAAATAACGCCCGAATAAAATTTTTGCTTGTGACGGAAATATTTGGCTCCATTTGGGAAAACGGTTATGACCATCGTAATCAGCACGAAAAACTGATTTATAAACC
>RBVU03000100.1:0-23450 GCA_004115045.4 Sinella curviseta
AAGATCGAAAGAAACTCCCTCGAGCTGCTTGCGGTTAAACTCATTCATGTTTTATTAGTTTCGTCATGCGCTGATCATGCTCATCCACGTATGATTCCTTCTCCTCCCCACGTAAGATATCAATCTCTCTAGTTTTTTCCACAAGCTTTTGTTCAAAGTTTTTATAAAACGTCACGTATTCGTTTAGAAGATCGACAGGAGATGCGGTTGGGTCAACACCAAACTGTTTGTGTTTATCCTGCAAAACGTTGATTTCGTTGTACAAATGCCAGCGGGTCTGAATAAGTACACACCTAACTTCGCTTAGGATACACACTTGAAGTCTATGTAGTTCTTTTAGGTCCATGTTCTCTCGACGAGAGCTAAGAGCAAACTGAACTACTCTACGGTGTCAGCATCTGTATTTAAAGGATTGCCACCACTTTCGATAACGTTTTGGAAACCAGTCAGCTTTCGATGCCCCTCCTCGATATTATCTAACAAACGTTGGAGGTCGTTGACCAGTTTTCCTAAAATACGTCGACCGTTTCCGATTCGAACGGAAGTGGTATCCACGCCAAATCTATTATAGCAATCTAATAAATGTTCACGCTGGTTTTTTAACCACACTAGTTCACCTTTCACTGTATCCATGCAAGTGTTAATGGCGAGATTAGTTTTATCTAAACTTTTAATTTGATTACTAACTAATTTAACTTCAATTGCTTGACAGTGGCGGGATGACATTATGCACGTTCAATAATCAGTATCTGAATCTTCGTTCTGTTCTAACCTGTATTTTTCACATGCGTCATCGTCCTTATCATGGTCGTACATCGAATTTTTCTCGCACTCGAGGCGGTTCTTTCTTACAGTGTCGTAACAAAAGGCAACGTTAGCATGCAATGATTGCAGTTTGTCCTGAATTTTCGTTAAAAGTTGTTTAAGGTCTGAGTCGTCAGGGGCGCTGCCAACAAATAAGTTAGTCACTTTACAAAACTCCACTAAAGATTGTCGCTCACTTTCAAGTAATTTAGATTCCTCCTCTACTTGGTCCATATGCTTTGAGATTTTATGCCAAATGGCAAAAAGTGATGAAATTTCCGCTTCGTAAAAATCAAGTTTTTCCTCTTTACTAGCAGCCATGTCAGGACAGGATGAAGTTTAAAAACGTACTGACTCAAATAAAATGAAAACGTATCTAGTCAAAAGTCACACATGCGCACAAGCAGGACCTCCCTCGCTACCGTAACGTTCCTCGTCAGCGGAAGTCGATCTGCGATCAGATTCGTTATCAGAACTCGAATCACTATCCACGTCGGTATCGGATGTTGTATGGTCTTCAAGTTTAAGCGGTGTCAATGACGGATGCTTTACGACAATGCTATTTTGTAGTTGTTGTATGTCTAATTGCAATCCTCGCAACGTGTTTAACGCCTCGTTGAACAAGAGGTAGGTATCCAGCTCCTGTTTGACGTCGTTCTCGTCTAAGGAATTACGACACATGTATTGTACTAGCTTTGCACGCTTAGATTCAACGAGGTGGTGTTCCGATTTAATGTTATAAATGCACTCCTGTATGATGTTCCAAAGTGATGATATGATGGCGAGTTTAGTCTTGGCAAAACGAATAGCTTCAGGACCGGGGTCCATTATGTAGAAATAAAGAGAGAGAAACGAATGTTTTTGGTTGAGAGAGAAAATGAGACTAAGTCAAAAATGGATTTATTCAACAGTTTTAACTAGTTTATAAAATAGACATAACAATTTTGTGGTCGTGCAAGCCCTCGGAGGATGCAAACACGGCATGACAATGTCCATGCTCGATCACGTCCAAGTTGTGTATGGAGCTCCAACAAATTTGTGGGCGGCTCTTGTTGATATCCCAGCGAGCAAAGTAACCAATCATTCTCTTGATGAACTTGTAGTATGCGTTGACCCCATGGCTGTCGTCTGTAAGTTAAAAGTGGTATTAAAATCGATCAATGCTGATGGGATAATTTAATTTATTACCATGATCGCGGCAACCGACGGCGTCGTCGTCCTCCCCGTTTGGTTTCAAGCTGGCCATGGCAGCGATGGTATTCGATTTGCAGTTGTCGCAAAACGCTGCAACTTCGCTAAACCGGGGCAGTATGGTACGGAGGTAGGAGAAGTCATGGAAATGCTCAGCAACAAAGGACGGGGGGGATTTTGAGACGGTTTTCTCATTCACCATACGGAAGGCGCAATGCAAGCAGTAATGCTTCGAGTCGATGCTAACGTATGCGACATGGTAGCACCCGAATTCGGGTCTTTCAAGCGAATATAATGAACGGCAGTCAACCAGGTGGTTGTACTCCGACTGGTTGAGGTAAAACAGTTTGCTATACATGTTGATGCGATGAGAGCTAGTCAGCGACTGACGACTCTCAAATAAAATGTGCGTACAATTTATATATTGTTTAACAACGTTTTATTTATTGTTTAACAACGTTTTTTACATGAGAAAAAAATGATTTTATCTTTTGTTCATTAACCGTAACCCTGGAAGAGAAATTATTAATTATAGAGTTGAATCCTTTACCAAGAAACATATTATATACAAAGTAAATGCAATATAAACCACAACTATCTGCGTTTGGATCTTGAATAGATTTCCTATTACTGTTAACCAAAACCGGTTTTACAGGAAGTGAGATTTTATAATGCGATAGTGGTTTTCCAAACGAATCAAAAACGTTCAAATACAAACAATAACCTATTCTTTTAAAATATAGTGCCACCCAATGATTAACCTTATCGCTAGTGGATTCCCCCGTATTACAAATAATAATAGTGTTTGGTTTAGAAAAATTAACCAGATGAAACTGATCCTTCGCGATAACAAAGTAATTAACTCGAGAGGTAAAACGTTTAAACAGGATGTGAAGGTATCTCTTGACCTCATCTAGAGTCAGATATGTCCGCTTGTCCATTATATGGATAGATCTGTGTGAACCCCGCGTTGACCGTCAATGCTAATAATGCTCTGTTGTTGACCGCAAATGATGGCGTGGATGGACTTTGTAGTGGCTGGCTTGAATTGAATGTTAATTTTTACGGATCCGGTTCTTTCGGGTGTCAACCTATTTGTAAGGTTTCCTTCGTGCAGCTTGAAAACGAGAAAAAAGTTTCCATTTTTGTAGTCATCTCTGCTAATGTCGTTTCCAATATCCGTGCCCTTCAAAAGTGAGAACAGGGTGTTGTAGCCCAAAAGGTAACGGTCCTCTGCGATGCTCAAGTCCAAGCTATGGTATACAGCTGCTTCGTTGTCCACTGAGACGTGCACAGAGGAGAGTCCAAAGTCCTGGAAGTTGAATGGCTGCTTGTTGAATGTTCCGCTGTAGGCGAGACTGTCCACAAAAGCAATGGTGATTACTTCCGGTACAATTCCGTTGAAAACGTTATACTGTGGTGCAGTTATGGATCCAGCGGGAATTCCAAAGACGTATAGTTCAGGTTGTCTTATTGGATAATAAAGATGTCCACCAGAGCTAAGACGTTGTTGAAGAGCCTTTTTTATATCCGGGTTTGCCGTAACCTTTCGAACGTAGAACGTAGCCTCGTCAAACACAATTTTGTAAGGAAATGGAGTATTAGGCGGAAGAGCATTTCCTTCAAGAACGTATTGATCAGCGTTTCTTCGGAAGCAAAGACGAATATCCGTCTTATTGTCGAACATGCGGTTTTGTTCAAATAATCCATCGATTGGTTTCCCAATCACCTCCACTGGTTTTGATTGGGCACAGTATTTTGCACGAGTTGTGTGACCAGCATTTGCAGAGGAAAAGTCATCTGGTTTGGTGTCCTTGTAGAATAATTGCTGAGTGAGATAATTTTCCTTCTCCTCCTTCCCCTTAAAGAGAGTGGTGTGAATGTATGCCTTGATAGCGTAATTGGTTGGATTCCGGGTGGTAAGAAAACCGTTAAGATACACTTCCAGGCTTTCGAATAAAGAGTGGAACGTCAAGTTTGCGGTGGCAACGTTGTCGGTGAGCTCGAGCTTTGACCCGTCTGCTTTAACGACACGGAAGCGAATGTAGATGAAGGAGTTGTACAAGTCGGTTTCATGGAGATTGTCGTGAACTACTGAAAATTCCAGCGGCGAGCTAGACTCTTTCAGCGGATAATTGGGCGGGAGTGCTAGATAGCGAGAAGAGAGGACACTAACGTCCGTTGGGGGAATCCGAAGAAGGTCAAACTGAGAATTGATTAAGGGGGTGGATCCGCTGATTACTGTTTGATTGTCCATGTTACTTTCGTTTCCGTCCCTTTGTCTTTTTTGCTGGTTTCCTCTTTTTAATGGTCTTCTTGCGTGGTCGTCGTCGTCGTCCTGCTCCTTTGACTGCCTTCTTCTTACTGGCGGGCTTGCGACGACGGCGGCCACCGCTAAGCTTCCTTTTTGCTGGAGCAGAACGTTTTCGTTTCACAGTTTTTGTTGACTTGGTATTTAATGCAAAGAGGTAATCAGTTGCATCTCCCGGAACCCCGCCTCCGGCAATGATGGCTCCGCCTCCCATTGGTGTATCTTCGGCTGTGTCGGAGTGACTTTTTTCTAAAAAGCACTTATCTTGATCGCACGTAACGTCTCTCATACTTTACGAAATACAAGTATAGCAGTGGTAGGAAAATCTGTGGGAGGTACTATCGCTCCAGCTTCGTCTCGAATACTAATTTCAATATTGTCAATGTAAGTGGATGTAACCGGGAGAAAAACGCGGGGGTTGAATATTTTCGTTGTCTCCTGTCCCTCAACGTTTTCGTAACGATTTAGCACGCCGAGAATTCGAAATGCCGCGTCACAGTAAAACTGAGGACTCACAATATTTGAGGTTACCAGTAGTTTATTAGCTAGCTTCCGCTTTTTTGGTTTGGGGCGATCTGCAGGATTGATAATACTCGATGGTATAGCGAAAACGTTTTTCTCGTCGACAATGATAAAGTCGTCCTCAAATCCAAAGTACCTATTGATTTTCTTTCCGAGTCCGATATGTGTATTTGGTGTTGATATATCAAACTTTAAGACTGGATTATCAAAGTCCGTTTTATCGTCTACACTGGCGGATATGCGTGTGGATGTTAGTGATGTCATATGGGTAGTGAGGAATGATGACACATCGTTGGCATACTTTGTAAGTGGTACGTCCACCATGTAAAACGTTTTTGGCTGCTTGGGTTTCCCCGTATCTGCGTGATACCCATATATGGTAATCTCACACTCTCTTTCTGTTGGCGCTCTTGGGGTAACTCGAACTACGCTTGCTGGTATTGGTAACGTGGTCTTCGTTGCTGAAAATACATAGTGAGGATCGAATCCAAAGTACGTATTTAACTTTACTCCTAGGTAGAAGTTAGTGTTGGGAGGATATTGAATCTCCATCGTCATGGTTGGGTTGTCATAATCAGTATCATCATCGATTGTAGCAGAGTAGCGGAATCCCGTATAATGTCTGATAAATTCGGCAATCTTTTCTAATACCGCAAATGCATCTTTATCAAGAGGGATATCGGAAATCCACATTGGCATCACCGATTTCTTTTTCCCGCTATCGGGGTTCATGATCCATACTTCTAAAAGGCATTCATTTTCCTCTGGAGGGCGCTCGGGTTCTCGGGCGGCGCTGATAGGAATCTCGATGCTAGTCGTCGGTTTAGTGAAGCGGAAGCCTTCGGGCAGCGAGTAGAAATTATTTACTTTTTTCCCGAGATCAAAATGATATTGTGTCGATCGATTGACGAAAACTAATTTGGGATGATCGTAGTCTGTTGACTCATCAACCGAAATGTTAATGTCAATGGTGCCAAGTAAATTGAGTTTCGCCGTAAGATATTTTGCAATTTCCACGCCATAGTGGTCGAATGGAACCCCAAGTACCCGAACGTACATTGCTGGTTCTTCCTTTCCGGTTTTCGGGTTTAGCGGATAAATTCCAACTTGAATCTCGTTTGGTCGTAAATCTTGAAACGGTTTCTCCGAAGTCTCAAGTGTTGTTGCACTGGCTTCGCGCGTGGGCGTTCCAGTTTCTTCACTTTCTTGAGTCTCCGGCTTTGGAGACGGTGGCGGGGCTGGAGGATCTGGTAGTCGTGGACGCGGAATGCGATGAAAATCAATGAACGTCTCAGGAGGCGTTTCTGCCCGCCTAATCTCTTCCTGTACTGGCTCTGTTGTCTCAAGATGGGTATTAGAAGGTGGGATCTTTTCTAGTTCATAATCTGGATCGAAATCACCAACATTGTTCCGCATCTCCACTGATGTTTCTCCCGGTCCGAATTCAGTGTTCAGTGGAATCCCAAGGTATCTGTATATTCTATTGCCAAAGTTGATCTGCTTGTCCGTTTCGCCGTTGTGAACAATAAAGGTGGGAGGGGATACATATACGTTTGAAACGGTCGTTACTTTCAAATCATTATCCAGCATGGCATCGGTAAGTAGAACGTCGATGTCAGATGCAGATGCCTTTCCAAGCACAAAATTATGTAGAGCCACTCGTCTAACTACCGGAAGTCCCTGGGCGTCGTTTTCCTTGATGGTAATAATGTTTTCCCGCTTTTGTTCGTCAAAAAAGAGTCCATTGTTTGGGAGGCGGTCAGGTGGAACAAATATCTCCATGCTCTTTGTAATTTCAAAATCCTCGGTCAGTCCAAAGTAGGTATTCAGTGGTTTCCCGAGGTTCACTTTCGTATTGCCTTCGTTTAGAGTGATGACGCCCTTTAGACGATCGAGGTCAATGTTCACGATTACATCATATCCGGCGGAACTGAACGCTCGAGTAATTAACGATGCCACCACGTCCGCCTTCGCCTCAGATGGAATGTTTTCAACGAGAACGTCGTGTTCGCGCCACATGAACGCGGAAAGGAAATATTCACTTCCCTCGGCGATTTGGGCGTATCCAGCGTCATCCGGTGGAAGTGGGGCATAATGAGTTCCAGTTGTGAAAATGTTGGACTGAAATCCCATCAACGATGATAATTGCTGGGGGATTTCCAAGCTAGCGCCACTCCTCTTAAAATCCACTACAACGCGTGACACTTGCTCGCTACGTTTAATGGCCATTTCTATTCCATCCTTTGCATACGCCGAGTTGATATACGTGACCAGCTGTTGAATTGTATTCCCCCGCTTCACCACCTCATATTCTGTCCCTTGTTTCACAAATAGCTTTATCGTTTGGTCCTGAACGGAAGGGGGAGGTGCGGGCTGGTCCGATTGCTCATCATCCACTTCTTCACGCTTGGGTACAGAGTAATAAATTTCAGTTAGCGCAACCTCCCACATTTCCGGTGGACATGTTATAGGTATCCATAATCTGTTGGAGAACGATGTTGGGTTGTTGAGGGGAAACTCGACGTCTGACTTGTCAGAGCAGAGATTGACGATAAAAGTTCGTTCCCCTTCCATTTTGTTAGTCTGAATTTATGGCTTCTTCGTCAATTCTTTGCAATTCCTCGTCGTAGAATTGTCCTCTGAGTTCTTCCGGTGGTGTATGTAGGTCTTCCAACTTATATGTTACCACAGGTATGGTAGATCTTATCTGTTTAATCCTGAAGGGTTCAGACATCCAATTCTGTGTGTACGATTTTTCGAAGAAGAATTTATTGCGCGATACGCGAACGAGCTCACCGACCTTGTAGCGCGGAGGGCGTGGTTTCACATCCGCCAGGTGTTTGTAAAGTTTCATAAGCACTTCCCCTTGGTTAGTCTTGTTGACGGAAGCAGGTGTTCTTCCTATTGATCGATGAAACGTATTGTTCAACGTATTTCCCAGTTGTTTGTAAACATCCACCCATCTGGTTTTCCCCGTGTGAGTAAAATATCGAGCCAACTGCGTCTTGAACGTTCTAATAACTCGTTCGGCAACGTTCGCCTTTGTTATGCTAAATGTGCTGTACAGTTCAATGTTTTTAGAGTGCAAAAGATCCTTAAACGTTTTATTGTAGTACTCGGTTCCCTTGTCGCACCAAAGGCGCGACGGTCGACGTTTCGTCTGCTTAAAAATTAATTTGAAAGCTTCCGTTAGGGCGGCGCCACTCTTAGATTTCAGCTTCTCCACCCATATATACTTGGAAAAAACGTCTATTACTATGACAATGTACTTGTAACCACTGTTTTGTCCAACCAAGCGTGAATAATCGATAAGATCACTGCTCCATACGCTATCAATATGATTCACTATAACAGCTCTACGTTTAAAACGTTTTCGTATGGGGGTATGCAAAGTGTACGTCTTAATCTTCTCCAGATTCCTCTTCAACGTTTTTAAATCTTTTTCTTTTTTATTTTTCCATACACCGTAGAACGCAGAATAAGAGCCGGGCTCGCGCACATTAAAATATTGACGTTTAACGTATTGCGGTTTAGTATCCATTTTTTATTTTTCTACAACAAATAACAAAGTGGTGGCAAAACTCACACTTTCGACCAATCGCGTCCACCGTTAGCATCTGTTCGTCACTATTTAGGTCAAAGTACTTTCGACGCGCACGATATCCTTTCTGTGTTATACCACACGCTATACATTTGTATTCAAATTTACCGTCATTAACTGCGATTCCCAATGCAAAGCCGCAAAGACACTCGGCCGCACTCATTTTGCTTTTTTAAATAATCTAAGATCAAGTTTAGCAACTTTGGATAATCGTTTTTGCGGTATTTTCAATGTCACTACCAACTGTTTAAAAAATCTCCACTCGTCACTAGGGGGCAGGTCTCCCTTAACACAATAGGCGATAAATGTCCAAATGTTAAATGTAGAGTTTTTAAATGTAAACTCTCCAAAATCGTTTATTTTTAACTTTACACGACGCGACTTTCTCGCCAGCTGCAAGATAAACTTGGCTTGTTCACGCTTCTCTTCCGGCAAGGCAGAAATTAGTTCAGAAAGTAATGGCTTATCAGATGTGGCGATGGGCGTGGATGTGTCCGGTTGTCCCGCTTCACGATCACGTATTTGAATTAGTTCATTGTACAACTCGATTGGCATTACTTTATACAGAGTGGGAAGCATTATGCACACGAGTATAGGCAGAGAAAGGCATCCTCAATTAAACGAGACAGCACTGCACACAATAGGGTTCTCACAAGAGTACTATTTTTCCGTAGAAAAGCCTTAACACGTATGTAATAGGTATTACTAGGGAAACGTTTTATGGCGGCAAGCCAACGTTTTACTCTACTTTTTGCCGATTTATGTACACTTAACGTATTTTCACATACTAGATAAAATAGAGAGTCTACAATAGCGTCAATCTGTGCTGGTGTAGCGCCGTTTATCAACTGAGCACATTCACTGGGTTTCGATGTCACTACTTGCTGCAGAAACGGCTGATGCTCAATCACGTGATCCATCCTAGTCAGCTGTTGGGACGTAAATGGTTAAATCCTCGTCGGGGTAGGCGGTACTACGTAGTCTAAATTTATCTTCACTGTCTGGATGTAGATCTATGAATAAATAATTATACTTCCCCTTAGTGGCAAGTTCAAAACATTTTACAAGGAATAGGGGGTGGGAGGGGTACATTTGCCTGGACACTGTATGTACAGAGGAAACGTCGCGAGGTTGCTTAAACAGCCAAATGTATTTAGAGTTTATGGAACAAGTTCTTAACCCCGGGGCAAATAGATTCTGAAGGAGAATCAGCACTGAACAGTTTGAGTGGTGGGATCGCTTAATGAACCAATCAGTGATTAGCTTATTGTCTTTCCGCTCAAAATCGAGCATCTTATCGTCGAAAACAATCAAGAGGCGTAGTCCTTCTTTCACAAAGGGTTCAATGTCGTCCGCATTCGTTGTAAATTGCACAATAGGGTTATTTTTAGCAAACTCTTCAAACCGAGGCTGCATTTCTGTGTATACATAAATGACCTTATCAATTTCAGTATCTATGATCGTCGCCCTCCTCTCGATCAGCTGTAGAACAGCTTCGCTTTTACCACTCAAACTCGGAGCAGATAAAATCCCGCTAAAGGGATGCTTAAGCCGGAAATCGACGACGTCCATTGTCGTTCATGAACGTTGATGAAAGTGGATGAACGTTTATGAAGCTAAATGAATACTAATGAATATTTATAAAGAGTAAAGCGGTTTTTTACCATGGGATATCGCGATGACCGTACGCCAAACTGTTGATATTGTCCGGAAGCAGATAACGTCGGAGATCCAAGTTGTGCATCCCAATCTTCTTCTGCTCGACCACGCCCAGTTCATGGTCCTTCGATCTGATTCGGTGATACTCGGCATACGTTATCCCAGTGTTTTCTAACGTATCTCGAAACTTTTGATGAGTCAGCGTCTTTAGAACTACGCGCGGAATTCCTTTGGCTTTAACTTCAAACGTTCCCTCCTCACAATTTTCGCAAATATCCCCATTTTCAGTGTCGCCCTTGCATTTTAAGCAGGAGAACAGGAGAGAGTACATCTTGGGCTTAATGCCGATAAACTCGCGGATTCCAGAGTGGACAATCTTGAACTTGCCCGGTACTCCCTTGTTCCAGGTTGAATAAAGTGGGTGACTTGGGTCGAGGTTGCTGAAATCCATGTGCTCTTCCATGCTCTTCATGTCCTCGAGAAACGTATTATTAGGATCTTTCACTTCCAGTACCAGGCTGTCTGTGTCGCTGTAAATATTGATTGCTCTCTTCCCCTCGAACGTGGGCTGGATAACGTCGTAGTACATCTCATACATAATCTTCTTAGAGAGTTCCAAAATAACAAAGCCAGCCATGTACGGCTTATTTACAGTGATGTGCTCCCCCTCAAAGAAGAAGAGGCTGGCGTCTTCGTTCAGCACGCGAAGGTCCTTAAAGTTGTGATCCGATAGGAATTTTAGGGCGTCCACCCGACTCCCACAGAAACGAACATTGGTCTTGGGCTTGACGTTCAGCAATTTACCGAACACGGCATTGATGTAGAGCTTATGAAGACTTCGGGTAAATTCATCTTTTGCCGCCTTCCTAAGATCCAGATTTCTTTGAATAAAGTCGCGAAAGAGATACTCCTCGCGGAACGTAATTCCCGAGTGGACAGCGGTTAGTTTTGCGCCGTGGCGTAAGAAAAATTTCAGGAGTTTGTAGTAAATGGGGTACTTTTCCTTTTTGTTAAATGTCAGCAGCAGCTTTTCTCCAGCCAGCGGGTTACTGAGAAAATTTGAGTAATGGTCGTAGAGAAAACGTTGTCCTGGAGATAATTGGTCAAGGTTGATTGACTCCTTGCACGGCATCATTGGCATTTCGTTGTGAAGCCGATGCAGCTCTGGGGGGTATTCCAAGTCCACTTCAAAGATCCAGCCCTTTCCGGTGTCCTCCGGGAGATTTCTTAGATCAAGGTTTTGACATTCGTTGTCCGAGAGGTGGCGATAATTGGAGTGTGGAAGCATGGCTTGCAAGCAGGTTCCATACAAATTATTGGCGTCTAAATATAAGAGAAGGGCACGCTCATCGTCGGCCACGCCCACATCGCCGAGAAGCTCAGACCGAGCTACCGATTTCCGCTTGCTGACATAACAAATTCCGCCTCGGATTCCCCGCATTAGAAGGCTCATCATCTTCTCGTCGTGAATGTAAGCCCAATCCTGCTTGATATACTGCATCGACACATTGTATGTGAAGCCGGCAAGAGAGTAGGAATGCATCGGCGAGAGACCCCACGTTTTCATGCAAGAATCAATGAAGCATTGCACGACCACATGTAGCAGCAAACAATCGCAACGGAGGTAGATCAAAAGGTAGTCGCGAAAGGTGGTGCACTCAAACGTCTTCCACACCAGCTGAGCGTGAGCGTAGTCTGCGTCGGAAATGTCCGACTTTGTTAGATCGTTGTAGAAGGCACTCTTGGGTGGTAGCGAGGTTTCTTGAAGTTTATCCCTGTTGGAAAACCAAGTGTAGGGGAAGCTCGATTTGCGAAGTAGCAGATCGACCTTGGGATGATTGAAAGCTTTGCGAAGGGGGTCAAACTTTTTCATTTCTTCTTCGGTTCCGTCTCCCTTGAGTCGCTCGACCAGCTTGTCCAAGCTTGCTGACAAGAATTGGCAAGAATCCAGGAAACGAAGAGTCCCGATTTGAAGGGACAAGAAGTGTTGCGAGTTTTTAGCAATGATTTTAACCTTCTTTTGATATTTCCCCTTGAGGCTTTTGAGGATGAAGTGCGAGTCGTAAAATGTAGAATTATGGGCGACCGTAGGCAGGATCCTTTTGTGCTGAATCTGTAAGTTACAGTAGCGACAGAGCGATGACTTGGGGTAATCCGCAAGGAAGTGATGATGGTGTAATTGTTTAAGATGCTTTCCCGTGTCAAATTCGACACCACATTCGTCGCAATGCGTTGCCAATTCGTGCCGCTGCAATTCCTCATCGGTTGGCTCGAGGGGTAAGGCTTCATTTATGAGACGCTCCTGCAGAACGTCCTCGATGCGAAACATTTCGACAAAGAAATTCTCCATGACGTTTTCGTCCGTATAGTAGACTTCCTCGATGACATCGCCCTGGCAGTTTGAGACGACAATTCCAAAGGCGGCGACTTCAAAGTTGGAACGTTCCCGCGTGTAGCTCAGTTTCTCGGGGTCGACTTTGGGTTCGCACGTGTGGATGGCTTGATTGTAGGCTTCAAAGTCGTAAATGATGCGATAGCGCGGGTCCCACCTCATGTACAGCTGATTGAATCTGAATCGATCGTCTTCACGCTTTAACTTTAGCCCGGCACTGTGAAGCACTTTACACTGCTGCTCGTGACGCTTAATGTTATAGGGAAAGTTTTTGAGACACCAACGACAAGCTTCACCTTTTCCATGTTCTCTGTACTTCAAGAACAGCGTCAAATCCTTAATTAGCACAAAGTGATAACGAGCGTGCACGTCCTTCCACTTGCTAATGTCTTCCGGTGGAATAACTTCCTTGAGTAGCAAAAGATTGACATGTCTTTCGCAGTCCCGCTCGGTGATTCGGAGCGGGAATATATTGCCTCCTCGGTGACGGTAGACCGAGACGGAAAGGTTCTGATTCATATCCTCAAAGGTATCCAGTCCGAAAAGGTTCACCGCTCCGTCATAACCGTCAAAGTTGATTGGCTTGTCTCCAACGTTCATTTTTTCAAAGCTGGTATAGCTCGCAGGATTTTCCCATTTCCTTTTCAGGCGACGTTTTTCAACTGCAGTCATTTCTTTCCATTCTTTGTCCACTCCATCTAGTTTGATCGAGTCAGCAAAGAACGCTGCCAATATGGACATCTTGAAACAATTATCAGCATATTTGGTGCGAATGTTCAATAGTCCCTGTCTTCGAGACAGCGATTTTGGGGTCTCAATATACCCTCGTACTTGCACTTGTCTCAGTTGACCAATGTCAATTGTCAACGAGATTAATCCGTCCATAGAATACCCACTACCGTTTTCATTAAAAATGTTCAGGCATGACAGTAAATATTGCACCGTGAAATCGAGGGTCTTGGGGATAAAGTTGGGGTGCAGAAGTGTAATATAATTGGTGGCGCTATCCACGGTCACGTCCTTCCGACTACTCAACTCGATAAGACGGCTGCGAAGAGTGAATCTAACTTTGATATTAACAAAGTGATCCAGAAGTTGCTTCAGAATGAGGGTAATGTCGGAGCGGAGCATGTCGATTCCCTGGGAGACCAACATGATTGGTGATTGGTAGTAGTGAATAAAGCTGGCGAGAGTCCCAAGGTGGGCAGTTTGAACCAACCGAAAGGCTCCCAGATTCATTGCTTGGGGCAGAAACGGAGGTAGAGGTCCACGAGCGCCTCCGGCGATTCGCAGTCGTTCTGGAGAACACGTGTGATCGGCAAGAGATGGCGTTATCTCAGCACATCGTCCACACATGTGAGTATGCTCACTGTGGCGATCGAATTCGCGATATCGCGAATATACTTGCTCGCAGATATTGCAGACGAACTGAAAAAATGAAAAAAAACAAGAGGGTAGCCTTAGTAGAGCTTATCTTTGGTAGGAATTGAACCCGAGACACCACTCAGGGAAGAATTCCACCCACCGAAAAGCGCTACTAGGGCTACAATTAAATTATGAGAGTATGAATACCTTTCGTTGCTCCTTCCGTAGACAACTACGATCGTATAATATGAGAGGATCCATAATGCTGATGTTGATGCTCTGAGAGCTAAATAAAAACTGATGCTCGACAACAGAATGTTTGTTCGTTTTAAAAGTTTTTTATTCAAGTATGCATACTGAATGTTACAAAAATGCCCCACCAAAAACGTATAATTGTATTTTATATATGTATGTATAATAATCAAAATGTATAATTGTATACCACCACCAAAAAATTAAGTAAAAAATGTTTATGTAAGTAAAAATGGGTTCCGCCCTTCCGACGGAAGAATGCTTAATCGTCGTCCTCATCGCTCTCCTCCACCAGCATGTTGTCTGACTCAACAGACTCTTCCTCCTCCTCCTCGTCGACTTCCTGCCCATCATCGTCATCCTGTTGAGAGTCAACGACCTCGGCCTTTTTCTTCTGGCTCTTTTGTTCTCCATTTGGCTCCGCGTCGGCGCCGCTCTTGGCCTTTCCGTTCTTCACGGTTGGCTCAACAAGCTCAACCTTTTGTCGCTTTCCGCCTTTTCCCTTCCCTCCCTGTTGCTTCCGCTTCCTGGGTGGATTCATTGCGTGTTTCAGGAATCCCTCTGGTGAGTTGTCCTGGCACTCCTCCATCATCTTGGCATACTTCTCAAAGAAGTCGACCATCTTGGAGAACGTCTTCAGAGACATGTAGCCTTTGGAACCCATCCATTTCGGAAAGCGTTGGCTGTCACGGGCAGACATCAGGCGAACTCGGAGAGTTCCCTTAACACGGACAGGGCGGAGCATCCAGTTTCCATCTCTTGTCTTGATGGTAAAGGAGGGACTCCAGAACTTTGGATCCGTCTCGTCGGTAACCAA
This sequence comes from Sinella curviseta, assembly GCA_004115045.4. NCBI lineage: Eukaryota > Metazoa > Arthropoda > Collembola > Entomobryomorpha > Entomobryidae > Sinella > Sinella curviseta. The sequence goes on from RBVU03000100.1 coordinate 14,915, forward strand.
GACGTCCTTGTTGCGCTTCTCGTCCAATCGTGGAATCTCCTTGAAGCATCCAGTGGACTTGATCTCGTCCCGCAGATTCTTGAGAGCAGGCAGAATGTTTCCAGCATCCCAAATAGGGATTGGGAATCGACTCGCTGGATAGTTGATGTTGAGATTCCGAAGAAAAATTGTCGGAGAGTCGCTGTACTCGTCAATGTCGAGTCGGGCAGCCCAAGTTAAATCAAAGTGCTCGTGAACACCCTCATTAAAAAATCCCGGGCGTTTGTCCTGAGGTTCCGGTCGCTCTCCGTCTCCGCCACCAGCAAGGTAGCCGCTAAAGAGGTTTCCAGATCCGAAACCGTCGTCATTTCCAGACCGTCCAGAACCTCCCGCTCCGGATCCTCCCGCTCCAGACCCCCCAGTTCCAAAAGCTCCCGGCCCGAAAGCCGATCCGACCGTTGTCACGGAAGATCCGTTGTTTTTCGGATTAAAAATCTCTTCGGTCGGCAGTTCCATCAGCTGCTCCAGGTGGCGCTTTGCCATCATCTTTAGCTCGGGAGTGCTGTTGGGATCCTCTATCTTTCGCTTCAACTCTTCGATTCCTCGTTTTGCCCCAGACATGGTGACCGGTAAAGTTTGTTGAATTCCTTCGAGAGAGAAAAAACGTTACTCCAATTACTATTGGTTGACAGAAAAATAGTTGAAAAAGATTCTCGTTAATTGAAAAACTTACTCATAGCTTCAAGTTGTTCCTCGCTTGCTCTCCAAATCACGACTGACCGCTCTCGCTGACGACGCAACTGCTTTTTATAATCCCCTCAAAAAATTCTAATATATATGCTGTACATTTCCTCCCAGCTCGATCAGTACAATTTAAGCTTTCATCATGAACATACCGGATAAATTGCCACCTCTCGGTAAGCGAGGGATGGATAAAAGCTTTCGCTGGCCGACATGCAGCGATATATATCCAGATACGTCAATAGACAGACTCGAAAAGTTTATAGAGGAAGAGAAAAAGAAGCATACGCTTTCGATGCGACGGGGTGGCGACCGAACCGTTCCGCACGAGCTCACCGCTGAACAGGAAACGTTCCTTGATTATATCAGAGAGCAATGTGAAAATAAATTCCACGATCAAGTGCTAGCCATCATAAACGGAAGTGGTGGGTGCGGCAAGTCGTACCTAGCTAGGTACATCCGCGAGCTGTGTGAAAAATCGTTTGTCGACTATGAGGTCCTTGCGCCGACGGGCGTGGCCAGCTTCTCCATTTCCGGTAGCACAATATGCAGTGCATTTGGAATATTTCCTAGAGGTTACCTTCACGAGATGCTGGAACGGGACGTCTCCCCTTCAGTCTACGGACGTTTTGCAAACGTTGACCTCCTTCTGATTGATGAGTATTCTATGGTGCCACCTGCTCATCTAGCGTACATTGACCGCCGCCTACGAGAGATCAAACGGAAAGATAAGTTGTTTGGAGGATGCTCTGTCATTTTGCTGGGAGATCATTTGCAACTACAAAGCGTAATGTCCGTTCCACTGTGGTCAGACTTTTCGTATGGTGATGTGAAGGGAAAAAACGCCAGACAGGAACGAGAACAATCTCTTGCTGCTGATGGTATCAGCATTTTTAAAAAAAGCTTCACTAAAGTGCAGCTGCTCTGCACCAACGTACGCCAGCAGCGGGACGAAACGTTTCAACAACTCTTACAACATATCCGAGATAAGCGAGTGACTCAACAGGATGTCGACTTGTTACGATCACGCCAACTAAAAAATCTTCCACCGGAAGAGGCGGAGCAATTCACTGACTGCATTTATCTCAGCAGCTTCAGGGATGATGTGAATCGCAAAAATATTGATAAGATACGAGATATGAACATTCCTGTTGTTGCGGTGACTCGAAGGGAGGAGCAGTATATAGACGAATTCGGAAGACCCATGATGGCTTACCTAGCGCCCGGAATTCCCGTCATGCTTCGACGCAATCTTTGGCTAAGCAGCGGACTGTGCAACGGAAGCTTGGGGGTGGTAAAGCAGGTGCTGTTCGCTGGACCGTATCATCAACAGGAGCCGGATATCGTCACCGTATTCTTCCCCAACTACTCTGGGCCAAAACTTGCGGATCAGAGTGTCCCAATTGGGCGCTTAAGCTTCTCCTTGTATGATTCCACATCCGGTAGCTGGCAGACACACCGTGAATTCCCTCTTATTAATTCGTTCAGTTCCACGATTCACAGAAGCCAGAGCCTGACGATAGAGCGCGCTGTGATACGCTTGAGTGCATACGACATGACGTACGGGCTTGCTTACGTTGCCCTCTCTCGTGTCCGGTCAATGACCGACTTTGCGATCGCCGACGACAAAGTAACGTTGAGGCGTTTCCGAGGAGGGAAGTGGATGTCCGGCTTCGCTGCTAGACAAGCAGAGACTACTCGTCTCCTTCTCCTAGCGATGGACTTTGAAAAAGAGCTTGCAGAACGTCGAAGCGGTCGCACTTGAGAAATGGCACGAAGTGGTGTAGGTGGTGACGGTTGGAGCTTCCATCGTTCCTTCGGTCGCAAGTATATTCAAAAATCAGATAATCTTAACCATCTTATTCACTGTGGTCACTCCACAATATTTTTTACACTGGGAATTCGGGTGCTACAAAACGGGGAAAAAACTTCAAAACCGATTCTTTTGGGAAATCCGAAACTGGACTCTTACTTTGACGAAGACGTACAGTGGCGAAAGAAAAAGTGCATGCATGTCTGCAGTTCTAAAAGCACTCCACTTAGACTCTATCCGATAGATGGCGCTCTATGTAGCTGTCACCAAAGACAGGGAAACTCAAATTACAGTGGCGATCCTCAGCACGCTAGATGTTATCGTATGTCACCTTCACACTTACTTGAGCTAATGCACCACCAGAAAGAAGCGGGTTGCAGTCTTCACTCAGAGAACGAAAATCCCGCGTACAGCTGTTATTGGAATTTTCGACGAGTCACCCGGGAGGACCACCTGCCTCTTCATTCACCCCATGGGGAAGAGTATTTGAATTATCGGGATGAAATAATTTGTGTTCCGTGCGCACTTTCGAGATGGCTACGATTTAAGAAACAGTGCACCGAGCTTCGTCTCCCTTCACCCTCCATCTCTGCAATGAGATTCAAGCAGACAATGTCGTGTACGATAATGACATCCAAGGATAAATTCCCGCGAGATTCTGAAAAGTTAAACAAGTGCTTCGATTGTGGAAATATATTTGTCGTAGGACACTTTACTTTAAATTCAATCTTTGTTAAACATAATTCAAAGTTGATGGATCAGGTTGCACGTGTAAATGATTTTTTACAAACCGGATTATTAGGGGAGTATTTTATTGTCATGGACGAAAAAATTGTTACTTTGATTAGAGAGAATAAACAAGTTGTAAATAGATGGGATGATCATAAGGATACTGATTGCACCATTGATGTAATTAATGTGGATGAAGATATAACGGAATAATGGTTTTTGGTTGAATAAAATAATAAAATATCTCCAGTTTCTGTTGTAAGCTCATTGCGCATGCAACATGCGTCTTAGTGTAAATAGATTTTTTGAAATATTTCCCCTTTGTGGGACTAAGCTAGATGACGAGATTGCATTTATTAACCGAGCGCATTGCCACTATCAACGCTCTAAACCCATCCGTTTTCACATACATTGCGGAAGTAGGGTTCTTGCGGATATATTTACACGCAGAACCAGCATTATTCCACTATTTTGGCAAGCAAACAAAATGGTGTGCTATACTGCTCTCCTAATTATTAATCGAGACGTAACCGAGGTCTCGCTAACATACGTTGACTCAGGTGACCGACATGACTTTGCTACCTTTGCAATTAATTACTTTGAAAAACTATTGTACACCGGATGTCGTCGCCCAACACGTGTAATCATACCACCCTTCGCATCGCATTGCTATCGGTGAGTACTGGATAATACAATCATTTCTCACATTTTTTATTTTTTGATGTCAGATTATATTTTTTGATGTCAGATTATATTTTTAACAGGAAGAAACGAGTCCACCCATTCTTTATCGGATTCATCATTGACTACTTCCTAGTTTGTAGTAAAATACCTCAGTATGTTCCCAGGCTTTCCCAGCTGGTAGGATTAGCACAGGAAGTGTTGCTCGAACAAAAAGTAAGCTGTACTGAGAGGGAAATTATTTGGCTTGAAAAAGAGCAACGCCTTTTCGAAGAGCGGTACAGAGTTAGATTGCGCGAAGAAGTGGACTACATGTCGGACGATGAAATATACAAGGAGAATTACAAATTTTTGCTATAAAAGCAACACTCACCAGTTTTCCGACTTCAGTTTTGAGCTAATCCTCATACAAGCATCACCAAAGTTTCAAGTCTTTAAATCCAACAGGAACAGAACCATGTTCGCTAAGTTGTCTCTCCTCTTCGAAGGTGGATGGCGTCGACCCAACGAACTACCTGGTTTGTTGCAGATTAACCAGAAAAGTCTGTGCCTCCAATTGAACAACACTCGTCGTGACCCTTACGACGGGATGAAAGAGGACCTGGATTACCTTCGCAAGCGCTTCGACTCCATGCGGAAGGACCAACCACCCAACTCGCAAGAAGGTCAACGGGATCCGCAGGATCCGGTTTTCATGGCCTGGCGTGAGTGCATCCACTTGATGGAGAGACGCGTGGACGAGATACGAGAAATGTCGGAGGGAACCTTGAGCTGCCGCCCACCGGACTTGGCTTCATTCTTCCTTACCCTGGTCCAGATGAGGTACAACCGGTCCAACTCGTTGGCTGAATGCCAACGAGTTCACCCCACGATGTCCAACATCCAAGTTGTAGAAAAACTTGTGGAACTCCTCCCTCTCGTCATGAATATAAGCGAGTAAGTTTACAAATATTTAAATTCGTAATATCTAAGTTATTATTATTATTTTGCTTTTAGTATTAACCTCGTACTTTTTGTTTTTTTCTTTGCAGTGAGGCTTGGACCTTGCTGGGAATTAATCCTCCATCTTTACCTCTCCTCTTGGCCGCTCCTGACTATGAAGCGGCTATGGAGGAACTGAATATCATACACGGGGAGCATCAGGAAATCGAGTATCCTCTCATTCATCATCCTCCTCGAGTTTCATCAAGCGGACCGGAGTACGTCCCACTCAACAGATATGTAGATTGGCATCTGTCTCACTACCCACGTAGTGACGATACTGGAGACGAACCATGGTGTTCCACAGATGAGGATCCTCCAGTTCCAACACGCAGGACCTCAAAGAGGAAGCGGTCTTCACCTCAACTGTTTGCTTGTGAGGAGATCCCACAGAGAAAGAAGAAGACCACTCGCAAAGCTCCAGCCAAGAAGCGAGGACCTTACAAGAAGCGAACCACCACCATCAAGAAGAATCCCAAGAAGAACCAGCCAACCAGCCAAGTGGCATCCTCTGTTGCCGATGCGGACGGGATACCTCCATTTCGCTACAGCGCACTCTCGCCCGAGCCATCGCATTTTTCTAATTTTGGAAGTCCTGAATCTCCATTGGTTCTTGATCTTGTGGATGAGCCATCCTACACTCCAGCATCCCCCGATCCACCACGTTTTTCTCCCGTCTCTCCACCGCCCATGAGCCCCCGATCCCCATCTCCATATCATGCTTTGCTGGACTCTGCCGATATGGATGTGGAAATCCTGGGGAATTCACCAGCTGGAGATGTACTCTCCTTTATCGGGAATGGAGGAGAAGATTTACTGCTTGACTTGTCCAATCCAGCTTGTCCTCGCGAGATCCCCTTGTTTGAGAACGGAGAGGAGATGATAACCTGCAAAATTGAAAACTAAATGTAATATAGTGTTCCTTTGGTGATGGTGATCTCTTGTATTTTTTTAATTACATTATATTTACATTTATTCAATCCTGTCATTTATTATTAAATTACTATTTAAACTTTAATTGTTTGGGAGTTTACTGATATCTTTGCGGTTTTACTGATTTGTTTTTTCAAATTTAACTATATTTATTAACTTTTAACTATGGGTACTTATATTTACACATGATTATTAATATTTATTACTATGTTGTTAATGCTTGGCTATATTTACTTGTATTTGTTAATATTTACATTTGCATGGTTTAATTTGGGCTTGTGAATTTTTAATGTTTAATTATTATTAAATTATTACAGTTATTATTGAATCTTTAATTGTTTGTGATTTTTACTACCATTACATACAATTTTACTTATGTTTTTCCAATTTAGCTATAATTATTAACTTTTAACCACGTGTACTTATGTTTGCTCATTTAATTAATATTTACTATTATTTTTTGCTATTGTTTGTTATTAACTGGCTATATTTACTTGTAATTGTTAATATTTCATAATAAACCATTATGGTCTACTACTTATTCCCAATTGTATCATAACCGAAACCTAGTTACTTTAGTTCTTCATGAATACTACCATTTCTATTATACATAGTCACTACTCTTTAAGAAAAAAATGCTTAACTGGTATTTTTTGCTGATGTATCCAACACTAGCTAATCGGTATGAGCTCATATGTAACCCAACTAATACACAAACAAAAATAGACCGATGCTCATATATGCATGACTACTACTCGACTCACCTTTCCTTTTTCCCAAGTTTCCCACGTTGTATTTTTTCCCATGCAAAAAAGTGCGTAATGAAATACCGGATGTGATATAGAAAACCGGAAGTATTTATTCAAGTAAAAAATGAGATCAGAAAATGAGATTAGAAATTTTTGTTAGATCAGATAATTTAATCTAACGTAAGATCTACAACTTCCTCTTCCGGGATAGCCAGCTGCAACCCCTCTTGCTGTCGTGGAATAACTTGTATTTGCTGCTGAAGCTGCATTCCGTGCTGTTGTTGTTGTTGCTGCTGCTGCTGCATTCCACGAAATAACCACTCATGATGAATCGCTTGATATGGTAAGCCATGACGCAATAAAAACTCCTGTCGTATCATATCTTGCTGTTCCAACAACAAGTCGTGCATAGCAACTCGTTCCAACCCCTCCACACTAGATGAACCCACGGATGAACCCGATCCTGAAGTGCTCGTTTCGGAGACCACAGATAAAACTCCCACTTCAGATACCCCAGATGAGCTTCCCACTTCGGAGACCCCAGAGGAGCTGCTCACTTCAGTGATCACCGTTGAACTGCCAACGTCGGAGAAGACGGATGAACTGCCAGTTTCCGATTCATGATCGGTAGCCACCCAACTAGTGTACTCACTGGCACTCCCACCCACAGAGGATGCAGTATCCAACGATCCAATAGTGTATCCCGAATGCTCAGATCCCCACTGAGAGGAAGGAGTCCCCGTTCCTCGATTCCAGCCACCGCCTCCAAAGGAGCCTCTTTGTCCAAAATTACCTCCACCTGTTTCATACACTGAACGAAAATGTGTTTTTTGTTATTATTGCTACTCATTTCACTAGTTTCATCACTTTCACTCACTGGAATTATTATTAGGACTTACTTGGAGGAGGAGGTGGTGGTGGAGGGCCACCTTGCGTTCTACCAACATACATCTCATAAAGCCGTGCTCGGACGGGAAGAGCCTTACGGAGCACTCTCTCAGCTATGGTCCCATTCATTATAGTGCTTTGAAGATTCAAAATGACATGGCTAATCTCATACAGTTGCCTTTCCTGTGAATCAACAAAAAATACCCACATTACTTAGTTTTCAAGTCACTTTAAAATTCTACCAAACACTTAAAAACATAATAACAACTTATAATCACTTAACACTGGCAAACACTTCCTCAAAATATTTTTTAAACTTACTAATTCGCGATACGATTCCTCACTATCTCCAGCTATGGTCTCACTTGTAGCAGTGAAGAATCCGTCTCGTTCCATATTTTTTAGTTTATTGTAATTGTACACCATTTTAAAGAATTTCTCTTTTGTACTGCTTTTTAAAAAACAACCAAAACTGTTAAATTTTTTTGCAATTTAAAAAACTCGAAACTTTTTCTCTTTCCACAGACCTTTAAAATGTAGCCTTGCATCAACAACAACACCAACAGCAAAACTGACTGGATATTTTTTACCAGCCAAAAAAATATTCCACCCTTACGCATAAACAATCCTGTTTCCCACACTAGATCAACATTGTTTTTTATCCAGTATGTACCTATGTACACACTATAACAATGGTCAGTCGAGCGAGATATTAATTACCACTCGACTGACCATTCCCATGATATTCCCTTTAAATTCAACAGGTTTTTGCATTGCAGTGTATTCAGTAGCAATAACAAACACAATGCAAAGCCTGTTTTTTTCTCCCCCTCCACCAGAACTTTCAATGGTCAGTCTAGCAAATACATAATATCTAGCTTCTTTGTTACCCTAGCTAGATATTATGTATTTGCTAGAAGCGTCTCGCTTGAGATCATCATCATCATCACTATCGCTCGAAAACTACTCATTCTCCATTTAAAATCCCAGCTTTCGATGCCTCCATTTACCACAATATCGCACAGATGTTGTTTTTGTACAC
>RBVU03000101.1:0-23412 GCA_004115045.4 Sinella curviseta
AAGACAATAGGAAGGGTCAGAGATTAGCGGTAGGGAAATGCACTACTGTGCAAAGCTCGACCCTACCAGAGATAGAGGTTGGTACCTATTTACCTACTCATAGATTGCGCAGTGCATTTCTAATGAAAAAAGTATGTGCTTATTACAATGCGAATGCATCATGGCATAATACATGGCAATTTAATGACAATTATCATAATACTCACAGAATCAGAACATTGCAAACCTTTATCTATACATCAAATCAAGCAAAGTCTATTTGTCCACTCGACTCATTCTCGTTCTTGTACTTTCGCAAAATAGTTTGATTGTGATTGAAAAGATAGGAACCGTGCAAACCTCCAGTTAAAAATATTCCAATAATAAAATATGGTATAAAAAATTTAATCATGGAGACTTAGTAATATATAAAAATGTATGTATGCTTTTCCGATTATCATCAATGCCACATCAATTATAAAAGTCGATATTTGAGATTTACAATAAATGAAGACTTCTTGGACGGTATCTTCTTTACCGATTCGTCAAGAGTTGCACAATAATTCTAACAAATGGCATCCCCGTTTGCAGTGTAAGAATATAATTTATTATTCAGCAAGAATTTAATTCATATCATTGTATAATCCTGACTTATATTGAACACACATTTCGTTTTGAGTTTAATAATAACCGCACCGATTGGTATATTGAATATTTATATATTGAAATTGGGAATCCTCACATGCATAGTACGACGGTTATCCATATGATAACCATTAGCGAGCCAGCTCTATTATGAATTGCCCCACTAGGCATTCCATAGCATTCCACATAGGATAACCTTGCATAGCGGGCAAACATTTTAATGATTCGCTGCCCTTCGACTTTGCATCTCTAGTCTTCCTTCTCTTCAGTGTTCATTTAGGCTTGCAGCAGAGCAGATGTAAAGAAACTTGGAGCTAGGCAAAAGAGCTAAGCAATCTTTCTTGTTAACTTCCTATTGTGGGATTCCATACAATATGTGAACGTCATGGAACCGACTTTTTAAATAAAAAAATCATTTGTATATTGGGATTGTCATTTAAAAATGAAACATTACATGAAAAGGGTGAAAAGTACTAAAGGTATTTTTAAAGACGAGCATAACACTAGTTGTGGGTAAGCGGGTATGTGGATGCAGAGTATAATAAATTACAAAATGTTTAGCGTAAAATTTTTACTTTATCCAGTGCGTGTCTCGTCATTCATTTTCCGGTGTTATTTGTTGCTGTATAATGTCCTCTCAAAGAACTCGGGGTGTAATTGCAGAAAAATACTAGATACCCGTGGGACTCGAATGTGTCTGCTACTTAAAGTGATTTTCATAGCGGCAGGAGTGATATAATGCATGCTCCAGGTCAGTCACACCACGCAAAAATAACGGTAACACAGTCTATCTTGTAAACATTTGTGAAATTTTGTAGTCCTCTGCCAGCTAAACTAACCTGCCAGCCTAAGTTTTATAGTGGTAGGTAAACTGCTTCTTTTTTAGCATTCCCATTATCTTGTTTCTTTTTTAATTTGATAAGTATCAAAGTAATTTGTTTTTACGGCAAGATGGTATCAAAAAATCGCGACGATGTTTAATGTAGAAATTGTGCCAAAACTTCGGATCAATTATTCTTTTTATTAGACTGATGAATGGGTAACCATATCTGCGTTCCGTACTACCGAAACATTAAATTAACATGGTACGTGTACTTGTCCAAAGTAATAGTATCAAAATTGTCATATATTGCTCCTGTAAATCATTGTATTGGTTGTTGCGGTTAGTTTACAAAAAAGTACTATCTGAGTATGGAAATGTTGTCAGACACAGATTATATTATGTTAACTTTGACAAACCTACATATTCACAATTTTCGGGACTTTTTTGCATATTTCTCCGAAAGTAGGAGCACCAGAAGGATACCGATCACTTCAACGGACTACCGTTAGGCCCCAAAAAACTTATCCAAAAAACGCAGATTTTTTTCGAAATAGGTCAAATTGGCAAACACCTACTCATTTGTCCTTTCCAACATATTTCCTTAATATGTATGTATTTACGCATCTTAAAATTTATTACTGAAGTCTTTTCGGGACCAATGATAGTGAACCTGTTATTTCTGTAATTTGATAATGCTCACATGACAGCCAAAACGGCGTTAACATATCAAATGAACGAAATAAGTCAACATTGAAGCAACAAGTCAAATGTTTACTAACTACCGCACAGAGGTTTACCGAGCCCAATTTTCGCTTGAAAATCAATTTTGTGTTGAGTTTTCGAAAAATGTGAAGTTAACATAATTTTAATGTACTATATACAAACTCGACCTGAATTTTCATAAAAAACTTGTTTCAAGTCGAAAAAGTTAAAATTTCGACATGAAAATTAACACAAACTATAAAATTATGACATTTTTAAAATAAAAGTTAATCTTTGCAGATATTCGCACTGAGGTACGCTAAAACTCTTTTCAGAATCTAAATCTCCGACTCTTTTTACATGGGAAACCGTTCTCAGATCCTGCATACCTGCGTGTGGTTTTGTGTAATTAAGTTTTAAATAATTATTTCAAAGTTAGTTAAGGGGTCTTCCAAAGCGTATGTATGCACTTTGCCGTAGTTAAGCGGAAAAGTGGGTGGTTTCCAAATTACGTCTATAATATGCTGAAACGCAGTTCACTTGTACTTTAGAACCTGTAGATTTCAAACAACACAATTTCCACACGCCCCACCCCCTTTTACCAAAGGGGCGGGGCAAAATTTTAAAAATGATTTTTTCGAATTAGAAGCTGAAAATTAATGCACATGGGTTATCAAACACGTGCATTTCAAATATAGTAAAATTTATGCCCCACCCACTAGTGTACATGCCAAAAATACCGAATATTTGCTTGCCCTCCACTTGACACCAGTGGGTGGGGCATAAATTTTACTATATTTAAAATGCACGTGTTTGATAACCCATGTGCATAAATTTTCAGCTTCTAATTCGAAAAAAATCATTTTTAAAATTTTGCCCCGCCTCCTTGGTAAAAGGGGGTGTGGCGTGTGGAAATTGTGTTATTTGAAATCTACAGGTTCTAAAGTACAAGTGAACTACGTTTCAGCATATTATAGACGTAATTTGGCAACCACCCACTTTCCGCTTAACTACGGCAAAGTGCATGCATACGCTTTGGAGGACCCCTTAACTAACTTTGAAATAATTATTTTAAAACTTAATTACACAAAACCACACGCAGGTATGCAGGATCTGAGAACGGTTTCCCATGTAAAAAGAGTCGCAGATTTAGATTCTGAAAAGAGTTTTAGCGTACCTCAGTGCGAATATCTGCAAAAATTAACTTTTATTTTAAAAATGTCATAATTTTATAGTTTGTGTTAATTTTCATGTCGAAATTTTAACTTTTTCGACTTGAAACAAGTTTTTTATGAAAATTCAGGTCGAGTTTGTATATAGTACATTAAAATTATGTTAACTTCACATTTTTCGAAAACTCAACACATAATTGATTTTCAAGCACAAATTGGGCTCTGTAAACCTTCCGGTATACCGGAAGCACGAACATTCTCGAATGAATAACAGATATTTTCCGTATTTGACAAATATTTGTTCCAGCTTCTTGAAAACATATGGAATGCGACTTCCGGGAAAGAAGAACTGCATCTCCATCAAAAAATTTAAATCTGTGACCATAATTCTAACATCAGAGTTAAAGCATTGATTGATATTTCGACTGGATAGGTATTTAGTTTCTTTGAAGCACAATTTGATTATAAAAACAAAGTATTAAAATTATTTGTTTCATTTATGTGTATATACAGTTAATTTAGCTTCAATTTGTCATTCGAAGCTATAATATCAGTCTAGTACCAGAGGGCAAATTTGCCCTCCGAGAGGTCGAATTCGCCCTTTTGGAATAATTAATAAAAAACAATAATTCGGCAAATCCTGCAAGCTGCACCGAAAAAAATGGAAAAAAGTATTGTTATAATCAGATAAAATGCTCGATTTTCTCATATATTGCGTTTAAATGGCGGAGCATCTTTCTATAAGGTACGTGAAACGCATAATTCGAGAGAGACCTAACGGCAAAATGTTCATCAAGGAGCTACAACTATCTCATAAAAACATGTTAAATACGTTAGGCATGTTTTATTAACTACCGGAAGCATGAAATGCTTATATAGGTAGTTATTGCGATTGATCTGTTTGTCTGTGTGTCATAATTATATTAATTTATTACAATTAAAGAATATCAACATCAGTTCGATGATTAATTTCGGAACCACATAATAGTTTAATATTTTGCAAGTTTTAAACACAGAAAATGACAGCGTCACTGAGTATAGGAAAGGACGCACAGATACAAAAGGTTGGCAGATTCAACTTAATTTTTAAAAATCAAATAGGTATGCTGTATATTATGCACGGACGTAAATTTGCCATCTTTCAGTTGAATTAGGAACTGCCTTCACTACTTGCTTGCTTTCATATTTGACTTGACATATTTATGTAACTTACCTGAGTGACCTTGAAACTTGCATTCCGCTAAACATGATGCAAATGCAATTAGTGACACTAAAATTTAAATTTATGGACACAATGCAAGAATAAGAATTATAACAATGCCCCTAGCTTGTAACCTTGTAACAATGCCCCTAGCTTGCTTGATATTGGTATCGGAACAAAGCGCACTATTCTATAGTATAATCTAGATCTTTCTTTATACCCCGCGCGAAGAAGTAAGTCCCACTTTTCACAAAAGCTACAGCTTACCAGCAACGTCTTTTGACTTCGACTCTTCGGATGTTGAACGTTCTTAACGAATACCATAATTGGTGTACTTGCCAACACCTTTGGGAGTACTTCATAAAGCTGCATTCGAGAAGAATCAAAATTCTCCGTTAGTTCTATAAATGACAGAATATATTTTGGTCCCACCAGCTTATCTCGATTTAGAGCTTTGTGATTCCATATGAAGGTAGGGAGGTTGATTGGAATGGCATAGGGATAATGCGATTTGTTGCTATGACAATTAATCAACAAAGCGCTCCACACTTGGTCCTTCTCCGCTCCCAATATTTGAACAGAACACACGGGATTAAATTTGACCGGAGTGTACAGCTTGTAATATGTTGATGCGAAGGTAAACTGTTTAGAAGATTGACCGCTGCTCTGTAACGAAGGATATGTTATCAATTCAAGAATTGATACGTCGTACCGCATTGATGTCTTGAAAATATTATAAGACTTCAAGCGAAATAATCCACTGGCAGTATGCATGACGCAGGAAATATTTCCAAATTCTTGAAATATTCCGTAGACGCTGTCTTCAAAAAGCGAATTAATGCCCGAGGCAACAGCAAGGTAATTGTTTGACGACAATATTAACATATATAAACATTTAACTGCAAAATTATAGGTATAATAGTGACGTTGAGACTAACGTTTCCGAATCTAATTGGATTTTGATAAAAATCCCAATGCGAATCACCAATATATTTAGCAAAATATTCAACAACATTCTTGTGTATGCGCAGGTGATACTGAAATGTACAAATGATACTGCTTTTACTCATATATGTTTGTTCATAAGCAAATTTAAATAATTGGTTTAATACATTTATCGAAACCGTAAAAGAAGTTAATGGATGCAAACATTTTACGAAACGAATCGAAGTTGTCTTCCAGCTTCTTGTGTATGTTTGTTGTTCCTGGCACAAAAATTATTTATTGAATTGTGTTGTGATCATTTCACGAATAGGAATATGTACATCGTGAATGTATATGAATACGTTCGGCTGAGTGTGTGAGATATGACATTGGAAGAAAAACGTAAATAAACAACTTAAACTGACGATTATATAGCCTACGTAGGCGATTAGCTGAGCAGTGTCCTTTTGTGCACCAACAACTTGTTGGCACCAGCTCTTAACGGGTTCACCTGAAAGCACCTCTTAAATCAAGCCAAACTTCTGGATTCATTTCAATAATTTACTTTGTTGAAAAGTAAATTATAATCAATGTGAGATCGACAGACCAGACGACATTACACTTCCATTTGAATCATGAAATTACTGTTCTGGAGTACCTGGTTTTTGCAGCACTTTTCATGCCAAAGCGAAACTTTATTGAAGTATTTGCAGCCTATTTGAACTCAAAAAGACACGAAGATGAAAAATGTGTTTTGTAGCCAAATACTTCAATTTGAATGTTTATCGTGTGATATTTTTACACTAATGTCGGCAACGTTCAAGATAGTAATGCATAATTTGTAGACCGATAGTGCGGTAACGCTTTGTCCTGTCAAGCATTCATTTTTTCTCAGGTGTTTCAAGTGCAATAAAAGAGAAATAAATAAAGCTCTGCAGTTACAAGAGCAAGCATTTCTATATGCACAAGTAATCTGCAATTAATCGACAACGATGCAGTTACCAAGAAAAGAATTAACGCATTTCTAACAATGAGGGTACCCAACCTCGTGGAGAGTCAATTACAAATTTGGGGACTTCCAATATGTAAAAAAGAGCGCTGAAAATGATGCCACTTTCAGAATCTGCTAAATGTTAAGTGGTTAGACTGTACGGGCGTTGGTGTGGCTTAAAGTAGCTAAATGCACAATGTTACAGTACCTGCAAATCCGGTAAAGATGAATATGTGCTTACGAATATATCAGAATCGAAACATACGTATCAAAGTATCACAGCACCGAACTATGAATATTTTATGGTTCCTGTTTTGTAGGGTAAACACACATGTACCAATTACCAATAAATACATCAAAGGGAGTCAATCGTGTATTTCATTGATGTTCAACCTAACTGTCTTGATGGATTAAAATAGCAAAAAAGAGAAGAAAGTTAACAGTTTTTATTAATTTGCTTTCGTAAATACATGATTTTATTCACAAAAAGGTCACTAGTTACTGTCCGGCTATTCCAACATTTAATATATTTTGTATAGAAAACCACCAGTTTAACTTTAGCATATTTCAATTCACTTTGACATGATATATTCGGCTACTTTAAGCCACACCAAAGCCCGTACAGGCTAACCACTTAACATTTAGAAGATTCTGAAGGTGGCATCATTTTCAGCGCTCTTTTTTACATATTGGAAGTCCCCAAATTTGTAACTTACTCTCCACGAGGTTGGGTACTCTCATTGTAAGAACGTTCCACATCATCTTTGCAATGTGTTTGTGGGATCTGATTTTTTTCTATTTATTACATATAAACATCATTAGCTCAAAGCTTCAATGTGATCTGCGTATGTGAATTTTTAAGATAGTATATGAGGTATTTTTTATTTCATTGTTCAATAATGCAATACATATAGATCACACAATAAGCATATATACATTATGTTAGTTAGGCTGCTAATCTATAATCGTATAAAGCTTATTTTGTATGGACAAAACGGATATAAATAATATATATGCGTGTGATAGATGGCAGCCATGCAGTTGAAAGCAATGCCTGAATACATCATAAGGAACTTATATACTATACTATAAATATCACCAATATTGTAATCTGATGGACTCCCACGAAAACAGGATGTAAGTAACTGTACGCTTGCAATAATATAAGATATTTTCAAAAATGTTTGAGAGGTTTTCTACAAGGAAACAAGTGGCTCCTAATGCCAGTCCGTACAACAATGCAAAAAATATTATCGAAATATTTCCTTGCATTGTAGGTCGCTTCAATGTCGTGTCTTTCAAGTTTGGAACAAAATTCGTTGTCTCTCGAACTAAACTTGACCATCTGTCCCATATTCCGGAAACGGTCAACCCTCGGATCCTCTTTAGAACATTAAGATGGACCATTCCAAAAATTTGCATACCAACAGAAATGTTGGCATATGTCTCTTTTCCAACGTATATTTTGAAGTCAGGTTGAGCCTGAAATAACTTAACCGCATACTGATTCGCCATGTACAATGGTAGCAGCAGCGCATACTTTTTTCCAGCTTTCAAATGATTGAACAGAACATTTTCTTGCGAATCCATCAACACGCGAAATATTTCATTTCGTCTCGAATAAAAGTTTGTTGAACTTAAGCTAAACCAATTTTGTCGATTTGCATGAACAGTTCTTTTGAATGTGTCTGTCGAGTTTGGATGAAGAGATGAATGGTTTAGTAAGGAACTGACAGTGCCTACCATAATGCCAGATTCCTTTGCAAATTCCCACCACTGATAAACCTCAGATCTTGCTTCAAATGCTCGGTTGCTTCTGCGAATAATGTGAGCAGAGTCTTGGTAAATCCCGCTAAACCAACTTAGCAAGCTTTCACTGGAGTTGAAGTTCCAATAGGGTGGATGAACAAAGATGTCACTTGCTCTTACTTGAACTGTAAACTTATCCTCAACTATTTCGTCAAACTGTGCATAAGGCACAAGATCACGAGGGGATATCATGTTATACACGTTATTGTTTTTGTAGCCGTTGCTAAGAACAATTCCTATAAGTAGTGCCGCGAGAACAGTAAATCGGGCATGCGCGTTACCGCTCAAGTCGGGCTTGAATGGATCACCCTGCTCCAAAAATAGTTTTATAAGAGAATACAAATGAGTAAATGTTGAGCCATTTGCGGAAATTCTGTGGTGTGTCCAAGCCAAAATAACAGAGACTGAAGAAATGCAAGCCCAGACACTCCAGCCGTAAACATTGATTAGCTCGTAAAATCCAAAGGAATGTTTGCCGCGGCTGCTGCAGCAACTTACGAAAACCAGGTTGAACAAGTATTCCTTGTAGGAGAGCCGCATTATATTGGAGACGTTACTAGAAAATATGAACACGCTTATTCTTACATCAGAATGGAATTTTATGACATCAGGAACGAACACTGCTTTCCCATCCTGACAGTACTCATTATGGTGACTAGAAAAGTCAACACTCAATGTGGAATTGGACATTATATCGTAGAGCAAAGATGCGATTCCAGACGCAAAGAACCCGACAATTCTAGAATCTCCCAATATATTTGAATAGTGGTGCACACGATTGTGAGTATATAAGCCAAGTCTGCACTTACGCATGGCATCATAAAATTTAAATATATGGGACAGTTTATTTGCACTGCCGCCTAAGCCGACGTTCCAGCGAAGCTTTTTCTCATCGACATGTGAATTTAAATATTGGGTTATGTTGGATAAACTGATAGGCGTGAATATTACCGGTATATGTTTGTATTCAAGATTGTTCCAGTTAGTCGATATTCTACTTAACCTGGGAGGTTGCACCGTTGCTCCTCCGAACGTCAGCAAAAGTGTCTCCGTTTGAAGTATGGGATCGATAACAAATTTCCGATATTCTATAACTCTGTACGTGTCAGCAAGTGATTTCATGAAATGTTGTAAACTATCTTTTGTTAGCGGAGCAATTTCGTGGTCTACAAAGATGTGCAAGTTTGGATGCAATGACGGTTTAGCAGTAATGTGGGTTTTAGCAATGATCCGATCAATTGCCAAATAAAACGAAAGTGGATAGTGGATGCCCAACAAAATTGATGGATGTACAAGCAGCGAAATTTGGACCTGACAAGTCCAGGGTTTCGAGTTACCGGAATATTTCAGCAGATTGATTTGCACACACAGACTCTTGATTTTATCCGGTGAGTTCCAAGAGTTAACCGATTCCATATAATTGGATATTCGACAATTGATCATATTATCAAAACCAGTTTTCTCACTAATATTCCCATGAGCATATTCGAAAGGTATCCAGATTGGCGTGTACCTCCTATACGTTTTTGTGGTGGAAGCGTTATGGAGTATTGCCACATGTGGTCTCCTCAGAACAGTGGGATTCTGCAAAGGACCTATATCGACACTCTGCAGGTTGTCAATAGTGACATGGCATCTTGACAGTTCCAAGTTGTCAAAAACATGCGAAGGATTGAAATGAGTGTCCCGCCCCTTCCCTGTAGTGGTTAGTGACGCTTTAATTGCCGCGAATTTAGTTTTTTGTGAGCTATGTAGAAACGCGTCTGGATCAAAGTTTCCTATAGGTATTACGACAAAGTTGAGTGAACTAGATTCTGAATCCGTGAACGTGGCAAGATTTGTGAAGATGAATGTCCAAACAACTAAAAGTTGCACAACGTAGATTGATGTATGTACCATATTGTTACTTTTGCTTCAATTCATTAATTCTCGCAGTTTAAAACGAGATAATGCCCTTCTTCTTTTGATCATGTGGCCTGTCGCCTGGAAAAGAATCTATATAATTATTTTGACAATAAATCACCAACTATAAAATGTAGCGGATTGTCCAGTCTTGGAGATTATTTAGAATATTTGGTCGGCTGTTATATTGAAACAATCATCTCAGTTGAAAAAAGCTAGCTGAATGTGAAAAAAATTGCTCGATTTTAGCATACCGTCCGAAAGCTTTCTAGCGTTAACTAAAACTTTGTACTCCATATCAATTTATTGAAATACGATAGTATGTAAGATATCTCATTATATGTGGCACGTGTATCGATTAGCAGAGCCAATTAATTTATTGACCGGAAGACGGCAAATTGACAATTATTTGTCCGTGAGTAAGTTTGCGCATTAGAGCAACTTACTCTAAATGTTTAGCAGGAATATCAAAAAATTACCTATCAAGCATATAACAGGAGCTCTCATCCAACAGTTAGTTAAGAAATTAATTTGCTTGAGACGCTCTTCTGATTACTTTCAGTTAATCGAAAATATTAATTATTTTCAAACGGCCAATAAAGCCATCCGCAGCGAAACCATGGCAATATTAAATTATGTTTCTCAAGAAAGCTTTGCTGTCTCTTTTCCTGAAATGCAAATGTTTTAGTTTGTAGATTGAAAAGAGTGAGAATCAGATCTCTTAGTTTACGGAAAATTTGAAATGGCTTAAACCAACATCTGTCAACAAGTGCCAGAAAAATTAAGTTAACGGTTTTATATTTGCATTGCAAAAGCATTCAGTAAATTTAAGCAGGGTAATGCAATGATGATAAGCAAACAAAACCTGACGATTGGCTATTTGATTGCATAATACTTACGTGGAACCTGATAGTGAAACACCTGAACACAAGTGGGGAAAAACTCTTCTTCAAACAAGAAGGAAAAGCAGGAAATTTCAAGTGAAAACAAACTAGCAAAATATCACCCCTCACTTAAAGGAATGACCGCTTTTATTGGTACAAAATTGTGACTGGAGATGAAAGACGTATTCATTATTACCAGTATTACATAAACAAACCATCGCTTCAATTGGTTCCAGAGCGTTTACAGCCATATTTTAAAGTTTATGTTGAAAAAGGGTAAGAAATGTGCAATTTCAAGGCTTGGGCATAGATGCTTGGCATTTCGATACAGAGATTGCTAGAAGCTAGTCAACAAATGCACACAGTTGGTAAGAAACTGGAGTAACTACGTACAAAAAATTTCTTAAATATGTCCAGCCGTTGCGAAATGGGAGCTAAATAAAATTGATGAACAACTTTACGAAAAGCCTACGTAGTGATATATTTTAGAGCCGGTTTAAATGACCGACGACTCGTCCAACAAATTAGCTCACAGATCATATTCTTCCAAGTTCGTTCCAGTTTAACTGTTTTTATGATTGAAGCTTCTAAAGAATAAAACAGCAGCTACCTATTTTGAATTTCGAAAAGCCCCGTCAAGTCAACTATGAATTCAAAATAGTTTCTGCTTTATCATCACAACGAGATTATCTAGATTGTAACGTTGTTAGATTTTCAAAGTTCACCTAAAAACGATGGTTTCTCAACGTACCCCAAGAAATATAGGCCGGTCTAATAAAAGTAACCAAATGGTTCTTAGTAACATGATAAATGAATGATAGTTTAAAAATGAAATTTTAAAAACAAACATCTCGTCAAACTGTCCCCATATCCGGTTTCTGAACCATGTACATATCACAAAATTTCCCCGGATTCCTGGTTATTAACCTTTTGCTTGTAGCTGATCTTCTAAGGGCACGTAACTTAGGATATGGAGTCAAATCCTACCTTATTTAAAAATTGGAAGTAGACTTCATTTATTTTTTTCTACATACAAGCACTCCAATCTAAATGCATTATGTTGTCCAGTTTGCCACTCAAACTAATGTTGTAATCATGAGAATAATAATACCTATCAGCATATACTTCCTCGTTCCAAGTATGGTTTATCAGTAGAACGAGCTGTATTCTTTCACCAAACGCTCGATTCAGTGCTTATGTATGTTAAACTGCAATCTTTATAAACTGACATTAATATCTACTTGTGAATATTATTTAAGCTAAGAATTCTGCTTAGAGGTACATTATTTAATAGTTCATACGTTAAATTGAGCTATTGAGCAGTACCGGGATATCAGTCAAAAGTACATATAGAATATTATATCAAATGCACAGCATTTCGTGGAGATCTGTTGTCCTAGGAAAGTATGATGAAACCTAAGCATTCAATTGTCCTCAATCGTTTATTCTTTACCACGGTGCAATTGTGATACTATTAGCGCAGACTACAGGGCTTCGTTAAAAAATCTTGGAATGTGAAAACTATTGAAAATAAAGCTGGGCTTAGATAATTGCAAATACTCTATTAGTAATTTCAGTCGCACCTTCTTCCGTCCCCAAATCTCTATTTTAGCTCAATTCGGGTCTCGTAATATAATTGAAACTAGTCGTGGGTTATTCTCGGGAAAAACACACAATTTCAAAGCTAACTCGCGAAGACCCTGATCAATAATATTATACTCGAATAATAATTTGAAGCGTTAACATATACACCATTCGGAAGATGTTGGAGCTTGAGCGATTTGTACAAACAACCGGTGGATTCATGGAGAAGATTCATGAGGTAGTAATTATGGCTTACCTCTGTCACCCGAACTATGAATCAGAGAAAATACATTTCATCTATTAAAACTATCTACCTAGTGAACTGAATGAAAGTGATGGGTTGTTTCATCTTTCAGAGGGATTTGCTTTCGCTTCATTGAAACTATGACACGTGACTAGTAACTTGCGACTGCCTGAAGAGCGGAACTGCATCCTCCGTAAGGAAGGATGAATTTATATCTAACTTCGGAAGCTCTCGGCTGACGCACCACAGAAACTTAGCGCATTCCCATGACGACTTTTCCAGCTTGCAGCTGTACACGTGCACTGCAAGAAGTACATTCAATTCAGCCATGTATTCCTGTGATTATTATTATAGATGGGGTTTTATGAAGTGGCTTGATATGAATTTAGGAGCTCCGGGAATGTATTTCAATATGCCGGTAGTCAAACAGATAGCATGTATTGAATATGTACTATATGCGGTTTGATTTCATCTTAACAAATTAGATGCTGTTCGGATGTGTCATATCTTGTTCGCTGCCTCATTTTTTTCTACACGGACAAAAATATATTGTTGAAGCAACTTAGCTCCCATTTAGTTTTTCCACTGACAAACTCTAATAATGGTTTGTGTAGGTGCTTGAAATTCCATTGCGTGTGCAGCAGAAAGTGCAAAAAAATACGTTCTTAATGGAAGAGGAAGTAAGTAACTAATTACCGAAGAAAGTTACTGAAAGTATGACGGCAGAGCGAAATACTCATAGATCTTTTACAACAAGACGGCAAATATTCTTACAAATAAAGGAATTATATTCATGTTACGTTACACCGGGGAGTAGAACGATTTAGTAATGACATTGTCGATCATCTATATATTTGTTGTCACTCTTGTGGTATTGGATTGAAGTTGTAAATATATTAGCTTAAGCTTTCGTCAATTGGATTAGATTTATTTGAATTTGTTTTTGTTTCGGCAGACATGCAACAATTAGCATCCACCTGGTAGAAAAACTACCAAGTATCTCCAAAACGTGACTGCAGGTAATGGACGTCTGCAGTTTTAAGGTTTTTGTGTCATGTTGGTTGGACAATCGCAAACTGGCACGCCAAATATGCTGTGTATGTCGTCTACGACGTGTGTATGCCTTAAAACTTGTTATCAAAATTTAAAAATACCTAAACATGGGTTAACATTACAAATAGAGAAATGTACACAAATGGGCATGTATGTAGTTTCACTTTACTTACTACTCGTTAAAAACAGCTACATGTAAACAAAAAATCGGTTTCCTCGTTTTCATCAACATAGTAAAATGTTGGCGAATTAAAGTATGAATTTTCTTTGCACCCAGCGATTACACACAAGATAAATA
This sequence comes from Sinella curviseta, assembly GCA_004115045.4. Taxonomy (NCBI): domain Eukaryota; kingdom Metazoa; phylum Arthropoda; class Collembola; order Entomobryomorpha; family Entomobryidae; genus Sinella; species Sinella curviseta. The sequence goes on from RBVU03000101.1 coordinate 14,212, forward strand.
ATTATTGCATGCAACGAACCTGCCGGGCGGATATATAGGTAACCATGGACAAAGCTATGAGATATTAGACAACAGAAAATCATGAACTTTCTCTAAACAGTATTCGCGAAAAATTAATCCGGACAGGACAATGATAGTTTTCTAATATTAATTACTTATTTAAGTTTACTTTGGTCAACTTATACCAATCAGTTTAAATATTTTCGATTTAATTTAAATAAAACTCTAATATTATCTTCTCCCTGATGGAATTCATGCACCTGCGATACTACTGAAACTGCCAGATGTCTGTGTTTTCGGAAGACAGCATTTCAATTTCATTCAATTGATTTACACAAACTTCCGTTTCGTTGTTTCTGTGCAGTTTACCCGAAAGCCGCATTTGGAAAAATAAGCAATGTCTTTTTCCTAACTATATTAAAATTTGACTTTTCAGTGAATATGCTGAGTAGATACTGACAATGTGAAAGTAACTTAGGGAAGAAAGTATCATGTTCGTTTTATAGATCCCTAGTACGTCTTCTTATATTTGTTTGAAGATTTGAGGAAAAGTTAAGCCGACAGGAAACGTATTACACGGCCAGTTTTGACTCATTTCTGGTAACTTTGTTTATCTATGGGGTTTAATGAATACTGTGACGCCGATTACATAGTTTTACCCAGCGCATGTGTTTTATTATACACAGGTATTACTCTATTGTTTTTTCGCCGGTGTGAAATGGTCCCTAGTAAATGTGATGGTTACGAGTGAAGATAATTAGTAATTACAAATTAGTCCGGGTCGAATATCGTGTGCGTTGATCCTTAAAAAGCAAATTCCTTCATGCAGTTGATGCGTTTGCGAAATTATGAGGCGAATATCTGAACTGCCATTCATTATGAACGTCTCCTTTATAATTAAAGAATTCGATCGGAACCTGAGCTAACCGGTAAGGTTAATTATTAGTTTAAGAACCATAAAAATTTTATGATAAAATTAACCCAGTAATTACAGTAATCGTAAAGATTGACTAATGGCAAAAAGTTTCTTGAACGTCATTGCTGAACGTAATGTTCTGTAAGCAAGGCAGGGTAATTATGAACGGCTGCGTGCAGTGATTACGGCTGGACATTTTCACTCGGTTTCATATTTAAATATCAAACAGCGCCTTGTTCTACAAACGGAAGAACATCCTGTCATTTGCGGAGCATGAAGATAGATTTCAAACGAATATGGGTTGTGCGTAAAGTTTATCAGAACCGTTATGAGAGCTTCATCCGATGAACGTAGATCAACCAGGCGGCAACCCCAACACGTCACAGAACGACTTAGATTAGTTAATGTAAGAAAATTACATATGCATAATTGACATGAGTAACTAAGAGCGTTCCCCATGTTACAGCGTGCTATTAAAAGTAATTGCGGCAAGGGCAAATTCCACAACTTTACAGATTTCAAAACTCTTCCAAATCTTTAGGTTAATATTTTATGTCATGTAGTGGATATTTTCCTGCCAACGTCGTAGTGCACAATATATTAATCAACTAGCATATATAAAGAGGGGGATTTGGCCTGTTAGCAAGAGATGCATTATCTGTACTCATTGACAAAATGGGATCCACTTATCGTTGGGATTAGAAGCCATTTATGAAAGACTAAAATTTGCTAATGAAAAAAATCATTTTCCAAAATTTAGTCATCTCAATGACATCGTTTCAAAAAAATTGCTTTCCGTCTTCTGTATCCACAATTTAAAATACCTCCTGTGCAATATAAATGCGCTTTTTGTTCAGAAATTACCACATCAATCCATGTTTGAATGCAAGCTGATAACAAATAATGTGTCGAAATAACATTTTGAATGGGTGATTGAATTTGAGTCACTTTAATTAGATTCGGGGTGGGGGCGACGACCTATTTTTTATATGCTAAATGGTTATGATATTCGGAATCTACGCCTCAAAATACCCCCAAAATGAGTAATTCAAAAAATTATACTCTACCCATATTGCGACCAGGGGGAGTTAAAAATTTAATTGGTTTTTAGAGCTTTTCACCGAGGCTAATTAATATTTTGACTTGAAGCCTTCGCCAACAGGAAGCAAAGTAAGTTCCCCCGACAGGTTTTCATTTCGTTTTCAAAAAGTTTAATTTGTATAGAAATTACAGCCAAATTAAACTTTAAATTAACAATTAATAATAATAAATGAAATAAATTCGTTATTTGGTGGCCGCCATCTGATTCAGCATAAAAAACTGCATATAAAACAACTTTTAATTAAAAGTAACAATTGACTATAATTGAAATAATTCAAAAAATGAGTCTTTCAAATGACAAAAAATTCGAATTCAGAGGCTGGCGCCTAAACGATAGGTCATATTGACTTGAAATCTTCACCATCGTGTTCGTGAGGTCAAACTACTCACAGGTCTTCCAATCATACCGTCTCTACATGCCCCTGTCACCTCTGACTGCGAGTTGTCCAAAACTCGAAGGACCAAAATGGCTAATTTAGAGGTTGGCGCCTAAACGATAGGTCGTATTGACTTGAAACCTTCACCATCGTGTTCGTGAGATCAAATTACTCACAGGTCTTCGAGTTTTGGACAACTCGCAGTCAGCGCTGACAGGGCCATTTAGCGACGGTATGATTGGAAGACCTGTGAGTAGTTTGACCTCACGAACACGATGGTGAAGATTTCAAGTCAATATGACCTATCGTTTAGGCGCCAGCCTCTGAATTCGAATTTTTTGTCATTTGAAAGACTCATTTTTTGAATTATTTCAATTATAGTCAATTGTTACTTTTAATTAAAAGTTGTTTTATATGCAGTTTTTTATGCTGAATCAGATGGCGGCCACCAAATAACGAATTTATTTCATTTATTATTATTAATTGTTAATTTAAAGTTTAATTTGGCTGTAATTTCTATACAAATTAAACTTTTTGAAAACGAAATGAAAACCTGTCGGGGGAACTTACTTTGCTTCCTGTTGGCGAAGGCTTCAAGTCAAAATATTAATTAGCCTCGTAGAAAACCAATTAAATTTTAACGCTCCCTGGTGGCAATTTGGGTCGAGTATAATTTTTTGAATTACTCATTTTGGGGGTATTTTGAGGCGTAGATTCCGAATATCATAACCATTTAGCATATAAAAAATAGGTTGTCGTCACCACCCCGAATCTATATAAAGTGACTCATTTGTAACACGGAGCAATTAACACATTCGTTAACTCAATTACCGACAGACGAAAAAGCACCGGAACCTATCGCCTTGGAAACTTTCTTTATGGGATGAATACTACTGCACGGTCGTGCAAGTTAACAGCAGTCCTAGCTTAAATAGTAAAGTTGCAATCACATACAGTTTTGGTGACAAGAATTTAAATTGGTTTAATGGAAGAAAGAAAGGAAGTACATAATACAAATATTTTAATAAAAACACATGTAAAAGCTCCTCATTTACTTAAAACAATTTCGCAGAATAAATTTTCACATTAAAGTCTCTATCTCTATTTACGTTGTTCCACATACTAATTAATTGTCATGAGGATAGCTATTTTGTAGCACGTTGAGTAAGTAATTTTCAAAGGTAATGTTTTTCTGAGGTTTCAAGGCTGTCCTTACTTCTTGGTAAATTATTATGTTCAAAAGTTAGAAGTCGTCTTGACGCATCCCGCACATATTATAATACAGTAAGCATTTATAGGGAAATGATTGTTCCTAGTAATACTCCTTACTTTAATCATTCTCGGTTTAAACTGGCCATAAATTTAGTATATAGAACAATTGTGTGAATGAATGTATTTAACCGATTAAGTGAATTGTTGCTGAATGGAAACTGTGAGGAGGGAAAACTTCAGCTATTTCTCAGGACAATACGAGTGGGAGGAGAAAGGGAAATGTAAAGAAGTAGGATGATTTATTATATACATATTTACTCTCAAGTCTGATATTGAAAATATGTATGAATGTCAACAACCTGTTTCATAGATATTGGACACCGGTCAGCTCGAAATTGGAACAGCCGCGAAAGTTACTAAAGAGATTTGTTGTTTCGGCAGCCCTCATAAATATTATATGTTTAAATTTCATTAAACAAAATAGTACGACGATTTCTTAAAGACAGCCGTACTTTAACCATTTTCATTTAATAATCCTAATTACATAACAACTCAGCATCACCTTGATGAGGCATCGAATTTATCTTCACAATTGGGTATAGACGTTCAAGACACCGTTGGAATCAACAATCCGGATAACCGCTTACTTTATATATTTAATTTGCGTTTCGTCGTCTCATATTTTCACTCCATAATTTCTTGGCGAACGTCGTCTTGCAAGGAAGTCGAATACAACATTTATCGATGTCGAAACAAAAACGAAACAGGCAAGGTCGTATACGTGTGCTTGTCAAATATGGACAAGTCTTAAAACGTAATTTACAATTGCGTCTGTCATGTATTTATCAAAAAAGTCATGTAGAGAATGGGGTTTTAAAAATGTAAATGGCTTATGGAGGTCATTGCGAAAGCCCAAACATTCTCAATGCATAAAATGCTTTCTTGTAAACGTATCAGCTACTTTCAATGTCGGACGAATCGCTAATAAGGCGAGGAATGTTCACAAAACTTGTATGCCGGTGTTATCAATTCTTATATTGCTAGCTTTAAAACAGTGACATTAATGACTGCAGATACTTACATGGGATATGTATACAGAAAAGTGTGGTTAGGCGCGAAAGTGTGGTTCGCTGACCGCGAAAATGGCGCCAGCGGTGCTATGTGGTACATTATAAGAATTATTTATTTGCACGGGTAATAATTATTATTAGAGAAAAACATTACTGTATGGAAACGATTAAATTGAAGCGGAATATCACGACAGACGCAAAGGCGAATCATATGATAATCATAAAAAAGATCAAGTATGAGCTTGACCACAAATACATTTTATCGCCTTTCGACAAAACAAAAATTCTGAAACTGTATTCTCTCCCTTTTATCCAACTGCCCAGAATAGTTTTGCAAGATTACAACCGTTTCTACTACTAATTTGTTATCTTTTCTTAACTTTTCTAAACAAATTTGAATGTTTTTGCAATTAATCCTTCGCGGCCTTAATTATAATGTACCTGCTTTGCTAGCAACTACACTGGCGATGAAAATGCAGATTGTGTCGTTCATACATATAAAGTTAGTTTATGTCGGAAAATATTACTTTTGCTTCAGAGATTCCACCATCACTTGAGGACTGTTGTAATGTTATCCTTTAATGCTGCTCATGATTATGACATAGGCTCGGCATCGGGATTTCTCATCAACGGGATGCATCAGGTGAAGAATATCCAGAATTCTTGGGAGTCTGCACTGTATGTTGCGGCATCCAGCATCATCGTTTGGGATGACTTCATCGTCAGTGTTAAAAACTTTAAGTCTAATTGGTGAACAATACTCTCGAAACTGGTTAACTAATCATAGACCTACAACAAGTTATAAAACCTGTTTTTAATAACACAGTGATGAAGAATCTGTGTACTTGTTGTCCATATTGAGTACCATATAACAACATGTTTAGCTCAAAAATATTTCCGAATATCCAAGAATTCAGTCGGTGATGATAATGGTCGGTGTCGTCGTAAAAACATAACATGGGCATTCCCCCCAGATTGCCGATTTCGAACGTCGTAATTTAATTGCGCACTTATTATTTGATGTGTTCAACTGATAACGACATATGGCTTTTAAACGCTATAACAATCCAGGTCAACGTTTTGTGACCAATATAGTTAAGTACTCGAAAAGCTCAACATAGTCATTTATTGAAACGTGTCGGTTTTCAACTTATAACAATGACTCCTAAATCCGCACCCAAAAATTAACCAACCTTCATTACTCATATAATGCACATAGATTTATAATAAAAGCAATTGCAAATATTTTAGGGGACCAATTCACATGTCCAGATGAACCAGACAATTGGGCCTGCTGGGCTGACAGATCGGATCGGGATTACAGTTGTGACGGTATGTATGAACAACCCATTGAATTATGGCGCAAATAAATTTGAAATAATTTGCATTAAGAGCTAATAAAAAATTAGTGGAGCATATCCTTATATATCTCTGCAGATAGAGGTTGGACAAGATGCTGGCAGATCCTGCGGCGAGTGTGGCCTAAAATGGACTGCCATTGTTGTTCAACATGACGGATAACGATATAATTTTGTATAATACAACGTCAATAGTTGGACGTTACACTTCGGATAAAAAGTGTGAATTTAAGACATGGTTATGAATCACTAATACATTCGACCTTTTGACGTCCTTGAATAACGTTGGACCACACAAATATTGGACGGAACTTGTGCACATATAGAAATGGATAACGTGACAATTACTTCCAAATGCCACAGTATACCAGTAAACATTTACAATGCTACAAAAATTATACCGACAAACACAAATATAAAATACTCATTACTTTATTGATGCTCCGGTTTTATTGCGATGAAGAGTGGTGTTTTTCGAGTATACATTTTTATTGCTCTGATCATCAATTTATGTACCACAATGATCAGTGAACTCGATTTTAGAGACATAATAAGTAATATGCTTGCATATGAATGCACGCGCTAACAAATGCATAAAGGTGTAGTAAATCTTTTAGTGTTCCATAAAATTGTTCATTTTATTTCCACTGCATTTGTAATAAATGTTCATTACTAAATCGATGTGCTTGACGGATGATATTTCAAAAAGCCTCGGCATACTTGACAGTTCTGCATCACTCGTAACAGCCCACATCCACTTAAATGTGATTTACAAAAATAATGGTAACGTTCCAAAGATTTGAGTAGATTGACCAACCAAAAAATTGTGTTCTATGCCCATTTATGTTTTTACGTTAATCGAATAATAGTTACTAGATGCACTTCATTTTTTAGTACCGGTCAATGCTACTCTAAACTTCAATGTGACTTTCGTATAACATTTATTTGAACTTTATGTCGTTGCATCATATTCCTGATTACTGGCCAACTTGAACAGGTTGAACGATTGGCACGGCACGAATACTGTGAAGGTCTAATACGAAACAAGAATTCATATCCCGATATCCGTCAATGTGAAGATGAAGCAAAACGGAGTTATTGTCCAATAAAGCATGCTGGATCGTCAAGTATATAATTGCAACATGTAGCAGTAAAGAAATGAACAAAATCTATTTACGGGAATTTCGTGGGCTTAGTTTGTATGTTTATTATATCTGATAATATCATGTCTATAAATGGTTTACTATATTTAACACTACTTTTTTTTACTACATAACTAACTTTGAGGATAAAGAATCTAATATATTTGTAATTATTCTGATTGATTGAATGAAATGAATTTGGTTTATCTGGTTTGGAATTATTGTCCATTTCTCTATCCTGGCACACTACTCCATTTGTGCATGAAACTACAAATCAAAGCACATTTATTTGGAACCTTGTTAGAATACAGGCAGCACAATTTTCATTTCGGATTTTAAGTTCTATTGTTTCTCAATCGTCATCCTTGGTATTATTGAAATCAGAGTGAAAAACGGGATTAATGAAATTTACAAGAGAAAATGAAACTAGTTGTTGAATGCAAATAATGTTGGCACGCTTGCTCGACAACGAGGACCTAACGACTATATGGACGCGATTGTCACACTACTGATTTTCTAGTATGTAGTAGCGGGGTGTTAGAGCAATCGGATGATATGCTCGATTATAATCATACATTTTTTGACACTTAATATTGCGAAATCAATAGTATTCGGAGGGTTTGAAAGGTTCAGTGCATAGCCTGATAGTTAGGCTGCAGGCTACTTTTTTTGAAATTTACTCACAGGTCCTCGGAGAAATTTGCGTTTTCATCAGAAGTGTAATCCTCTGACATCATCAATGTTCAGAGGTGGGAAAGCAGGGTCGTAATTAAATTTAACATGAAATTTAATTAAATGGGGTTGCTAATCTCTCCCAGAAACTGTGATTCATAAATTCTTGGGAACTATGAAACCACAGTTGTTGAAAAATCAGTTGAAAATAGCAGCTTCTCATGTCGGGCTGATAACGATAAAACGCTGGTCGGGTTGGTACCGACCATTATGTAAAAGGACATGTCTTTTGCGACAAGCATTGTATTTTTATGTAAATTGGTATTATTGTATTTAAGCTTTCATCGGTAACCATAATTATTCGGCATCGGCATGGCTATCCTATAACAAATTTATAAATTTTGTTGGAACATCGAAACGGAAGTGTTTGCAACTGTGAATGAAAACAATTTAAGTGATAATCCTGGGCTTTTTAAAATTATTTGCTCAATTTTAGGGTTGAGAGCTTCCGTACCGCACAAAATCAGAATGAACCATCTTCAATCTGTATTTAATAATAACAATGAAACCTTGCCGCAATTTCAGAACGGCGGTAAACTATACAAAAGTATAAATATGTTTTATAATTTATTGTCAACTTTAACGCTGTTAATGCAGTCTCTTGACACACATCGAGTCGCTAGTAATACCAGGTCCGAAACATTCTCTACAGCCCCAAATTTCTTTTTCGGTCCCTTCGAATGCTTTTGAAATTGTTGAAGTTATTGTTTATCCCGCTATTGTCAGTTTGGAAATCCTTGTTGGCGTACGACGTTATTTTGTCCGTAACATCATTCTCAAAGGACTCACATTGGCAACAAACTTCAATATCGACCTTATTGTTACTTTTAGTTTTTACAAACATTGCTGACGTTGCATCATGTAATGTCTCGCTACGATGAAAACCGTATCATCTTTACTACGCCGCAGAGTATAGAAGAATTCAAAAGCTAAACATAAATACTTGAGGCAGAACAAAGCAAAACACATGCCTTTGTACGCGTGAAACATGACCGTAAATAATATTTTAGGTGTAACGAGAGAGTGAACAGAAATTTGAGAAGTTAACGGAAACGTGGGGACTGACAAATATTTCGTTAATAATTAAATCATTTTTTTGCGAGAATGTGCACGCGGAACTATATAATACATTTTATATACTGAGCAGACAAAAACAAATTTGTAGAGCTATTTCTCTACTTAATTCAAGTGTGTCCATAAGGCTCAACGAACAGACATGAAAACACATTTTAACTTCTAGGCGGAAGGTTTCAACACCATTCGGAGAAGGTCGGCGACCACTGGAATTGGAAT